>OZ025249.1:12709550-12920539 GCA_964019135.1 Arenicola marina
AAATTACGAGCTTGCCAGCTTGACATATTTTGCGATTTCTATAGTTTTGCTTTAGATGTATGGCCATTGGTTGGCAAAAGTTTCTCCCGAAGGACGGACAAGTGGTATTTAATCCCGGGTATTTTAATACATCGCCGGGCGGTGAACGTTTGCGTGACGGGGCCTGCAGCTAATTTACCGTCCCTGTGCCATCCCCGATCGGTTCCCGTCGGTGGTTAATCTGCCTTATGGCTCTATTTGTAGTTAGTACCTAAAGGCTGTGATTCTATGTTTGAAAAGGGAGAGGGAAAGGGAGTAGCCGAAGCGAGTCGTCTGTTATCTAGAGCTCAGGGATCACAGTGAGTAAGTGAGACGTACGAGATAGTTCTTTTTGGCCAGGCGTCAGGAATGGGGCTAGCAACGCGGGGCGCTGAGATACGGACCAACATGTCATGGGGGGGATATAATGGGGGGGGTTAGACCCCCGACCCTGTGCATCTATCTGGGACAGGTTTCACCCACCCCCCCTCCCCAATTTCATTGTCGCGGGAGGGTTTTTGTTCGGTCCAATTTAACCTTCATGCGTGCAAGATTTCATTTTCTTGCGGACGCCACGTGGGGTCCCATCGGGTGCTGCTGAGGGGTGGTGGGTTGGAGGGGGGGGGGCAACTCTGGCAACTTCGTTTTTACATTTTGTTTGTAGTGGGTGGGGGGAAGGGTTGTGTGTGTGTGTGTGTGTGTGTGTGGAGGGGGGATACATACCATCCCCCCCCCCCCCCACACACACACACTCCTCTTTTCTAGCCGGGGTAGCGATGGGGGTGACGTGGGGGATGGTGGATGAGGGGTGAGAGAGTCTAGATACTGATGTCTCTTTGAGTTGCTTGGCTGCCCAAAGCGGAAACGGTTCCTGGTCCGGGGGTCCGGGAGAATGTGGCGAGGGGGTTGGGGGGGAGGCGGAGGGTTCCAGGAGAATGCGGGCCGCCTACCTTGACAGCCTTGTGTTTAGGGAGAGGGGTGGTGGCAGCGGGAAGGGCGTTGATTGGGGGGAGGGGGGGTGGGGGGGGGGGCGGCCTCCCCTGGGTATGTCATCCCGGTCTGTGTACAGTGTCTGGGACTAAGATGCCTCCCCCCTCTCCCCCCTACCCCCCCTCTCTCCCTCCCCTAGTTCCCGTCGATAACCCCGCTTTACTTCCTGTTGCCGCTCCGCGTCGGCTTGCTGTCCGGCCAACCACTTCGACTAGAGGACGCGACTGTTAGGCCAACCCCGACCCTCTTACGGGTGGCAGCCCGGGCCCGGGGGGGGGGGGGAGGGCCCGGGTGGGAGGGTGTGCTGAGGGGGTCGAGTGGCACCTGAACCTCGCGCGACCCGCTATCCTGAAGGGTTGTCCAACCAAGCCTTACATATGGAGCGAGATAGCAAGTACTTATATGTATAAATGTATATTAGATAAGATATATATATATATATATATATGTATATATATATATCTGGACTGAGATTGCCGTCTGTGGATGCTTGGCTCTCAGTCTCTGCTCCAGACACGGCTCCCTGGGCCGCCTGGATGAATGGATAGTGGTGGACGCCCGGACTGTGACCGCAATTTAAATCTGGAGACGTTCATTCTGGCCGTGGTAAGCGATGGGAGGCCGGGGGGGGGGGGGGGGGTGACGTCACAAGGACCGTGGTAGAAGAAAGGACGGAGATTAGAGGTCAGATTGATGCAGGGCCAGATTGAAAGAGAAGCGGCCAAAGGTCAGACAGGTTAGAATGTGGGCCGGAATGTAGGATGGGATGAGGTCTAAAACAGGATGATATGTAACAAGGGACGAGATGTAACAATGGACGAGATGTAAGATGGGACGAGAGATAAAATAAGACGGAATATTCGAAGGGACGAGATGTAACAATGTGCGAGATGTGAGAAGGGACTAGATGGGCTGTGATTTGGGTCACAATGGGCCGACATGTAATAGGGGCCGAAATGTCAGACTCAGACCACATGGTAGACAGATGAAATCGGGATCGAGTGGTACCCAGATGTAAGATGTCCGTGGTAAGCCCCCCCCCACCCCCCCCCCCCCCCCCCACCCCCGGCCCTCTCATTCACTTCTCCCTCTCCCCTACTCATCCCTTTACTCATCTCCAGCTTCTCCTTCCCTCCTCTCCCTTCTCCGCTCCACTTCCTTGCACTCTGCCTCCCCCACCCCCCACCCCCTCCGAAGGGCCCGGGCTATGGCGCCGGGGTACCGCGGCAGTCCTGGGGCGTCTTCCTTCCTTCCTTCCCGGGCCAGGCTGGCCTCGTTACGGGTGCTTTACGGCGGCGCTAGGAGACGGGGGGGGGGGGGCACACCCGTGACTGGGAACGTGAATCTCACCGTCCGCGGGTCAGTTGGGGGGGCCGCCCTGGACGGCCCTGGGCCCTGCGGCCGTCCCCTAAACCTCTGGCCATCGCCGCAAAACGTGTTTTGGGCGGCTGAGGTATATGGTTCGTTGAGCCGCCCCCATCACAGCGTGGACGACGTCGTCACTGGCGGCCACGGGAGGGGGGGAATGGGGGGGGGGGGCGTGATGGAAAGCCGTGTGAAGCAGCACATCATTACGCAATATTAGCTGACCGCAGCCCTATGGCCAAGAACGGCTTTTATCTTTTTGAAGGCGCCCGCCGGCTGCGCTAATTAATCTAACACCGATCAGCCTGGCATTAAAAGCCGCTCTCCCCGGGCGGCTCTCCTGGGGACGGGGATAGGGAGTGGGGGGGTGGGGGGGGGGGGGTGCAGGGGGCTTCATCAAGGCGACCCATGCAGGCTACCAGCAGCCAGGCCGCCAACCCAGCCATCCCGGCCAACCCCCAACCCGCGGCAGCTCCTTTCTGCCGGTCGGCCTGCCGCTCTCCGGCCGCTGATGTGGGTGGGGCCCGGCGGCTCTCGAGCCCTGGCTGTCCAGGCGGGCTCTGGGCGGGCTCTGGCCGGGCTCTGGCCGGGCTCTGGGCGGGCGGGCCTGGGCCGCCGGCGGGTACCAGTCGTCGCCGGAAGTGTGACCGTCACTCGCTGTCGCTACCGTCCAGGCTGTGTCTCCCCTCCAGCGGTCATGCTGGTCCTCGCTGATCGTCAAAGGCTGGCCGCTAGCCTCTTGCGTAATACCCGGTCGGACCCCATCCCCCTGCCATCACCGCCTGCCCTGCCCGGGAAGGCCTTGTTGCTTGGGCCTGTGGTGAGAGACTCACTGCGTGAAGTGAAGGTGGTGGTTGCGTGAGTGTGGGCCAGGCACACGCCGACTGGACAGGCGGACGCACAGACAGAGAGAGGGTCCAACGCGCTACTTGGCGTCCCCCCACCCCACCTGACTACATGCCCCCGTGTCAGCCTGGTTGGCTCACTGACTGGCCGGAGGACTGCTGGCGGACTGGCCGCTTAGCAGGCTGGCTGACTGGCTTCCTTCCTGCCCTTGTCCTGTTGGCCCTCAGAAAGGCCGCGAGAGGAGAGCTCCAGAGAGAGAGTGGAGAGGCAGAGCCACGTCCGAGTGAAAAACAGCGACTAGCGGCAGGCAGGCAGGCTGGCTGGCTGGCTGACTGCTCGCGGCCGTGCGTTATCGCCTGGCCGTGGCGCTGTGGGTGGAAGGACGGCCCTTCAACAGGCGGCCTCCCCGCCCAGTCCGTCCCTCCCGCCTGCCCGCTCAGTCCGTCCCTCCCGCCTCCCCGCTCAGTCCGTCCCTCCCGCCCTCGCACCACCGCGCTTCACTCTCCTCTCAGCCTCCGCGGCGTCCTGCAGATCGCCGCCAGAGAGTCGGAGCACGACGGCCGAGGAGGAGGACGCCTTGAAGACAACAATAACCATGGCCCTGTTCTGGCTGCGGTAACCGTGGGGACCGTGTGGACGACTGGGCCGCGGTGCGGGAGGTCTGATTGACTGACTGACTGACCAACGCACCTGTCTATATGCTTTAAGAGGTGGCATTCGGATTAACCGCTCTGCTGTTGGGGTGTGGAGAGGATAAAGCCTGCAGGAGGCGGGCAAGCTTGAAAGGGAAAAAAAGACCAAGATATTACAGCGGAAGCTTCGTCAAGACTGGCATACTCCGGAAGCGTTAACTGAAGCCGGATTGGCACTACCTGGATGGGTGTGAGTTTCTGTTCAGCTGTCGCCTCGTTAAGCTCTGGCCCCGACAGCCGTGCTTTGTGTTGTCTGGCGGAGTCTGAGCGTGTGAATGTGATGATGAGGCGGTGTACCTTGACCCTCTGTTCTCTCTTTTGCCAGCTCAGTCGGTAGCGCCGTGGGCTTCAGATCCACAAACCCGGCAGTCTCTATAGCACTGTCGGTAGCTCGCAGAGTTTCACATCGACAAACCCATGAGTCTCTATACCTCAGTCGGTAGCTCGCAGAGCTTCAGATCGACAGACCCGGGAGCCTCTATAGCTCAGTCGGTAGCTCGCAGAGCTTCACATCGACAGACCCGGGAGTCTATAGCTCAGTCGGTAGCTCGCAGAGCTTCACATCGACAGACCCATGAGTATCTATAGCTCAGTCGGTAGCTCGCAGAGCTTCAGATCGACAGACCCGGGAGCCTCTATAGCTCAGTCGGTAGCTCGCAGAGCTTCACATCGACAGACCCGGGAGCCTCTATAGCTCAGTCGGTAGCTCGCAGAGCTTCACATCGACAGACCCATGAGTCTCTATAGCTCAGTCGGTAGCTCGCAGAGCTTCACATCGACAGACCCGGGAGCCTCTATAGCTCAGTCGGTAGCTCGCAGAGCTTCACATCGACAGACTCGGGAGTCTCTATAGCTCAGTCGGTAGCTCGCAGAGCTTCACATCGACAGACCCGGGAGCCTCTATAGCTCAGTCGGTAGCTCGCAGAGCTTCACATCGACAGACTCGGGAGTCTCTATAGCTCAGTCGGTAGCTCGCAGAGCTTCACATCGACAGACTCTGGAGTCTCTATAGCTCAGTCGGTAGCTCGCAGAGCTTCACATCGACAGACCCGGGAGTCTACAGCTCAGTCGGTAGCGCACTGAGTTTCAGATTGACAGACATGAAGCACCAATCTATCAGCAGTATAACTGTATAAGACAACCCCAGTGTGCTGTAGCTACACGCTTGAGGATAGCCCACATGTGACTCCACTGACTTTGGTCATTATTCCATGTTCACAGAGAACAGAGCCGCCGACGTCGCTAGGTGGCGCACGGGACCGCAGACCAACGGGTCGCCGCTATCAGCAGAATGTAGCGGGTCGCCGCTACAGCCTCCAGTCTCATTGCCACACATGGTCCTTGGCTCTATGTAGCTCATGCATGCACAGACTGGCATAAAACACCATTCCATCCATTTATCCATGTTAGCGTCGTCTAAGAAAAGGCTTTTCGGTGGGGCCGGCGCGATAGCTCAGTGGGCTAGAGCGCTGGCATTGAGTGCCCTGGTCACCTGAGAGCCTAACGGCACGTGGATCGATGGTTCGAGCCCTGCTGTGGCCATGTCTGTGTGGTCGCAGGATAAAGATCCCATGTCTTTCTTCGTAAAGAGTAGGGGGTTATCCCCGGACACATGGCTCCACTCTCCCTTCCTTCTCCCATTGACGCGATATGACCAAAAGTGGTTAAAGCGTCCCGAATAACCAACCAACCAACCTATAACTCACGACGCATTTTGATTGAAAAATTGTTTTTTTGGGTGGACCTAAACATACACCCGGGCGTTCCTTATTAAAGCCGATTAGGACCATGTGTACATTAATGTGGTAAAAACGTCCAAAATGGACCGATTCGTGGCGGTGGTGGCTTATTAACCTAGCGGACGTCACGTAGGTTGTGTTTGGATGACGTCATCCCACGATGACGTCATCCCACGATGACGTCCGGCCTGTAAAGAGGGACCAGAGACACCTCGTGCACGGTGTCGGTGTAATACATAAACAGGCTACATATAATGCAAACACAGGATGGATATAATACAAACACAGGCTACCTATAATACAAACACAGGCTACCAATAATACATACACAGGCTACTTATAATACAAACACACGCTACCTATAATACAAACACAGGATGCGCATATTACCTACACAGGCTCCATCTAATACATACATCGGCCGATGCCTGTCGCTGCCGGTCTGTAGGAAGGGAGCGATGCCTGTCACTTGTATCGACTTCACAGTCCTTTCTCGTATCGCCGTTTAACTGGCGGGTCGGCAGTTATCGTGTGTGTGTTGATTGACAAGCTGTGCACCGTGAGTGATTGATTGATTGATTGATTGGACGGCGCTGGTTCCTTGATAACTCCGTACCGTATTTTATATATTTATTTTGTATTTTTCAGTATGTGAAGTGATGGGGGCGACGACCCGCGATCATACTCCCCTCGACTCGGGGTGGTGACTTCAACGCAGCCGCCGCCGCCGCCGCCGCCGCCGCCACCGCCGCCGCCTGTCGCCCGAGGCTTGGCGCCCATGGAGCCCGGGGGTCCCAGCGCTGGGTCCGGGGCGGGGTCCGGGGCCGGGCTGGCGGCCGGGCTGGGGTGGAAGCCCAACCCGTACGCCGCCCCCTACGTTCCACGGCGTCCGGGAGCCTTATCACCTCCCCGCCATCCGGGCCTGCTACACCTGAGGCACCAGCACGGGAGGAAGTGGATCCTGGCCAAGGTGCTCCGGGTGAGTTAAAGTCTCCCTTTCTGTGGCCTTTATGTGTGGCAGTAGTAGCGGGGGCCTGGACGGCTGGTTTTACGTCCATCGATCTGAGCGCCCTGTGTTTAACGATCGCCGGTCTTCAAAGGCCGTGAACGGTGTGGGTGTAATGGAGCCTGGTGTACAACCACAGGCCGGTGTACAACCTCAGGCCGGTGTACAACCACAGGCCGGTGTACAACGTCAGGCCGGTGTACAACCTCAGGCCGGTGTACAACCTCAGGCCGGTGTACAACCACAGGCCGGTGTACAACCTCAGGCCGGTGTACAACCACAGGCCGGTGTACAACCTCAGGCCGGTGTACATCCTCCGGCCGGTGTACAACCTCAGGCCGGTGTACACGTGTACAACCTCAGGCCGGTGTACAACCACAGGCCGGTGTACAACCTCAGGCCGGTGTACAACCTCAGGCCGGTGTACAACCTCAGCCCGGTGTACAACCTCAGGCCGGTGTACAACCTCAGGCCGGTGTACACGTGTACAACCTCAGGCCGGTGTACGACCTCAGGCCGGTGTACAACCTCAGGCCGGTGTACGACCTCAGGCCGGTGTACAACCTCAGGCCGGTGTACAACCTCAGGCCGGTGTACAACCTCAGGCCGGTGTACACGTGTACAACCTCAGGCCGGTGTACGACCTCAGGCCGGTGTACAACCTCAGGCCGGTGTACAACCTCAGGCCGGGTACGACGAAGACAAGGGTAACAGAGCTGTCATTAGAGAAATGTAAAAAAAAAAGCAAAATGTAAAGTCAGCACAGTGTCAAGTCAGCACAATGTAAGATCAGCATTTATGTAAAGTCATCACTGATGTAAAACTAGCACTAATGTAAAATTAGCAACAGACTTTACAATTGTCAGGACAAGTGAAAATCAGCAAAAGTGTAAATTTAGCACTAATGTAAAGTCTGTACTAATCAGCATAAAAGCCACACTAATGTAAAGCCAGCACCAGTGTAAAGTAAGCAGCAGTGTAAAGGCAGCACAAATGTAAAGTCCGCACTAAGCTAAAGTCTTCATCATTGTAAAGTGAGCACTAAGCTGAAGTCTTCATCATTGTAAAGTGAGCACTAAGCTGAAGTCTTCATCATTGTAAAGTCAGCACTAAGCTGGAGTTACCACCAGTGTAAAGTAAGCACTAAGCTGAAGTCTTCATCATTGTAAAGTGAGCACTAAGCTGAAGTCTTCATCATTGTAAAGTAAGCACTAAGCTGAAGTCTTCATCATTGTAAAGTAAGCACTAAGCTGAAGTCTTCATCATTGTAAAGTGAGCACTAAGCTGAAGTCTTCATCATTGTAAAGTCAGCACTAAGCTGGAGTTACCACCAGTGTAAAGTAAGCACTAAGCTGAAGTCTTCATCATTGTAAAGTAAGCACTAAGCTGAAGTCTTCATCATTGTAAAGTGAGCACTAAGCTGAAGTCTTCATCATTGTAAAGTGAGCACTAAGCTGAAGTCTTCATCATTGTAAAGTCAGCACTAAGCTGGAGTTACCACCAGTGTAAAGTAAGCACTAAGCTGAACTCTTCATCATTGTAAAGTAAGCACTAAGCTGAAGTCTTCATCATTGTAAAGTAAGCACTAAGCTGAAGTCTTCATCATTGTAAAGTAAGCACTAAGCTAAAGTCTTCATCATTGTAAAGTAAGCACTAAACTGAAGTTACCACCAGTGTAAAGTCAGCACTAGACTCAAGTGGGCACCGGTCTAAGAAAAAAGCCTTATATAAATAATAAACTCACGGCCAGAATTGACTGATTTACCGACAAACGGCAAAAAGATGTCATAAAGCGCCGATTCATGTTGCGTTTTACCCGCGGTGTCTGCTTTCACGTCCGTCACGTGTGTGGCACTTCTCCATGTGTTACCCAAATAGCTGCAGTTTTGAGTTGAGAATGTCAAGTGGGTAGCAGTTTTCGAGGCGGGGAAGCAAGCTCTCGTCTGACATTTAACCGCTCTGGTTATGATGTCCTCTTACGCTAAGGATCTATACTAGTGGGGGCCACTAGTGCGTCTAAGTCGAGCCTTGATAGCACCTGGTATGCTCATGTCATCGCAGCTATGATGAAGTCTCTCAAACGATCTTATCGGCAAATCGAAAGAGTTGTTAAATATTTGGCAACCAGATAAATAATATCAGATGTAAAACTTACGGGGAGCAAAAAATACCATTGATGACAGACATAAAGACTTGTGAGGAATTTTGTTCCTGACTGGCTATTTCGGGAGGTACATCATGGCGCTGATTGGCTATCGCGGGAGGTGTATTATGACGCTGATTGGCTAGCTCGGGAGGTACATCATGGCGCTGATTGGCTATCTCGGGAGGTACATCATGGCGCTGATTGGCTATCTCGGGAGGTGCATTATGGCGCTGATTGGCTAGCTCGGGAGGTATATCATGGCGCTGATTGGTTATCTCGAGAGGTGCATTATGACGCTGATTGGTTATCTCGGGAGGTACATCATGGCGCTGATTGGCTAGCTCGGGAGGTGCATTATGGCGCTGATTGGTTATCTCGGGAGGTACATCATGGCGCTGATTGGCTAGCTCGGGAGGTGCATTATGGCGCTGATTGGCTAGCTCGGGAGGTGCATTATGACGCTGATTGGTTATCTCGGGAGGTGCATTATGGCGCTGATTGGCTAGCTCGGGAGGTGGGTCATGGCTCTGATTGGCTATCTCAGAAGGTGCATTATGGCGCTGATTGGCTAGCTCGGGAGGTGCATTATGGTGCTGATCGGCTGGACATGGGATGACTGACGAAGGCGACTGGCCGTTGGTCACACGGCCTCGTTGATTAACTTGACCTCGGCCGATGCTCTCTGCTGGTCGACTGGCGCAGAGAGAAATCATCTTGCTGATCACCTGTGTCTGGGATGGCTATACGTACACAGGCCATCAGTGATCTGATGCCGTACCTTTATTCTCAGTGCTAACTGGCCCCAGGGACCCCTCAGTGGGTTGCACACTGAGCTTCGGGTAAACGAACCCTGGTTGTTCGACCCCCCCCCCTCCCCACCCTCATCATCATTTTCTGCATCTGAAAGTGGGGATTGTATTACTGTTTTTTTTTCATTTGTGCTTTTCGTTTGTAAAACAAGATGTGATCATCCTAATGGAGTTTTGCAAGGTTAGAGCGCCAGTGTAGTGACACCCGCCGGTCCAGTAGGAAGCTACATGTGTAGGTGGAGATCTGTATCTATCACTACGACATGCGGGGGCCTCCCTGGTGTAGTGGTTAGCGCACTGGACCGCAGATCAATAGGTCCTGGGTTCGAATCCGGGCTCGGGCACCTAATCTGGGGCATGTTTCATTCCTTCATCCTTCATCGTCTCGGGAGGTTCCTTGGCCCAATTTAGCCTGTATGTGCACAAAAGTGGCCTAAAACACCAACATCCCATTCACTACGACATGCATTACTATTACTAGATACTAGTATTACTATAGAGGACCGGAGCCGGCCCGATAGCCCAGTGGATTAGAGCGCTCGCATTGAATGCTCTGGCCACCTGAGAGCCTAACGACACGTGGGTCGGTGGTTCGAGCCCCGCTGTGGCCATGTCTGTGTGGTCGCATGATAAAGACCCCATGTCTTTCTTCGTAAAGAGTAGGGGGTTACCCCCGGGGACATGGCTCCAATCTCCCTTCCTTCTCCCATGACGCGATATGATCAAAAGTGGTTAAAGCGTCCTGAATATACAACCAATCAACCAACTATAGAGGAGCTCACCTAGCCCACTTGGTAAGCGGTCTGAGTTACAGACCAACAGGTCATAGATTCGAAGCCTGGGGTATATATGCCACATCCAACCCTGGGGTATATATGCCCCATCCAACCCTGTGTCATTGCCCCGGGATACCTGGCCCCGTTACTTGGCCCACTTTTACCTTCATAGCCTAGTCGGTTCTGCTATTATTTGCTAAGCGTGCTCGGCTAGGCCAGCCGCTTCAAGCGGCCGGTGTATGGTTCGAAACCCATCGGTGCACATGGCTCTGTTTGTGCTGGATAACGATATCCTGTCTCTCTTTGCAAAGAGTGAGGGGATTACTCTCGGAGACATGGCTCCCCCTCTTCGTTGACACTTTCCCATTGTGGCGATATGACCTCCAGTGCTCCTTGCGTCCTACTTAAACCCGCTATATAAAGCCAAGGCACGCCTGGGGGCATGGTGATCCCGAAGCCGCCATATAGAGCCAAGGCACGCCTGGAGGCATGGTGATCCCGAAGCCGCCATATAGAGCCAAGGCACGCCTGGGGGCATGGTGATCCCGAAGCCGCTATATAAAGCCAAGGCACGCCTGGGGGCATGGTGATCTCGAAGCCGCCATATAAAGCCAAGGCACGCCTGGGGGCATGGTGATCCCGAAGCCGCAATATAAAGCCAAGGCACGCCTGGGGGCATGGTGATCCCGAAGCCGCCATATAAAGCCAAGGCACGCCTGGGGGCATGGTGATCCCGAAGCCGCCATATAAAGCCAAGGCACGCCTGGGGGCATGGTGATCCCGAAGCCGCTATATAAAGCCAAGGCACGCCTGGGGGCATGGTGATCCCGAAGCCGCTATATAAAGCCAAGGCACGCCTGGAGGCATGGTGATCCCGAAGCCGCTATATAAAGCCAAGGCACGCCTGGGGGCATGGTGATCCCGAAGCCGCTATATAAAGCCAAGGCACGCCTGGGGGCATGCTGATCCCGAAGCCGCCATATAAAGCCAAGGCACGCCTGGAGGCATGGTGATCCCGAAGCCGCTATATAAAGCCAAGGCACGCCAGGGGGCATGGTGATCCCGAAGCCACCATATAAAGCCAAGGCACGCCTGGAGGCATGGTGATCCCGAAGCCGCTATATAAAGCCAAGGCACGCCTGGGGGCATGGTGATCCCGTAGCCGCCATATAGAGCCAAGGCACGCCTGGGGGCATGGTGATCCCGAAGCCGCTCTATAAAGCCAAGGCACGCTTGGGGGCATGGTGATCCCGAAGCCGCCATATAAAGCCAAGGCACGCCTGGGGGCATGGTGATCCCGAAGCCGCTATATAAAGCCAAGGCACGCCTGGAGGCATGGTGATCCCGAAGCCGCTATATAAAGCCAAGGCACGCCTGGGGGCATGGTGATCCCGAAGCCGCCATATAAAGCCAGAGCACGCCTGGAGGCATGGTGATCCCGAAGCCGCCATATAAAGCCAAGGCACGCCTGGGGGCATGGTGATCCCGAAGCCGCCATATAAAGCCAAGGCACGCCTGGGGGCATGGTGATCCCGAAGCCGCCATATAAAGCCAAGGCACGCCTGGGGGCATGGTGATCCCGAAGCCGCTATATAAAGTCAAGGCACGCCTGGGGGCATGGTGATCCCGAAGCCGCTATATAAAGTCAAGGCACGCCTGGAGGCATGGTGATCCCGAAGCCGCTATATAAAGCCAAGGCACGCCTGGGGGCATGGTGATCCCGAAGCCGCTATATAAAGCCAAGGCACGCCTGGGGGCATGGTGATCCCGAAGCCACCACATAAAGCCAAGGCACGCCTGGGGGCATGGTGATCCCGAAGCCGCTATATAAAGCCAAGGCACGCCTGGGGGCATGGTGATCCCGAAGCCGCCATATAAAGCCAAGGCACGCCTGGGGGCATGGTGATCCCGAAGCCGCCAAATAAAGTCAAGGCACGCCTTGGGGCATGGTGATCCCGAAGCCGCCATATAAAGCCAAGGCACGCCTGGGGGCATGGTGATCCCGAAGCCGCCATATAGAGCCAAGGCACGCCTGGGGGCATGGTGATCCCGAAGCCGCCATATAAAGCCAAGGCACGCCAGGGGGCATGGTGATCCCGAAGCCGCTATATAAAGTCAAGGCACGCCTGGGGGCATGGTGATCCCGAAGCCGCTATATAAAGTCAAGGCACGCCTGGAGGCATGGTGATCCCGAAGCCGCTATATAAAGCCAAGGCACGCCTGGAGGCATGGTGATCCCGAAGCCGCTATATAAAGCCAAGGCACGCCTGGGGGCATGGTGATCCTGAAGCCACCATATAAAGCCAAGGCACGCCTGGGGGCATGGTGATCCCGAAGCCGCTATATAAAGCCAAGGCACGCCTGGGGGCATGCTGATCCCGAAGCCGCCATATAAAGTCAAGGCACGCCTGGGGGCATGCTGATCCCGAAGCCGCTATATAAAGCCAAGGCACGCCTGGAGGCATGGTGATCCCGAAGCCGCCATATAAAGCCAAGGCACGCCTGGGGGCATGGTGATCCCGAAGCCGCCAAATAAAGTCAAGGCACGCCTGGGGGCATGGTGATCCCGAAGCCGCTATATAAAGCCAAGGCACGCCTGGAGGCATGGTGATCCCGAAGCCGCTATATAAAGCCAAGGCACGCCTGGGGGCATGGTGATCCCGAAGCCGCTATATAAAGCCAAGGCACGCCTGGGGGCATGGTGATCCTGAAGCCACCATATAAAGCCAAGGCACGCCTGGGGGCATGGTGATCCCGAAGCCGCTATATAAAGCCAAGGCACGCCTGGGGGCATGGTGATCCCGAAGCCGCTATATAAAGCCAAGGCACGCCTGGGGGCATGGTGATCCCGAAGCCGCCATATAAAGCCAAGGCACGCCTGGAGGCATGGTGATCCCGAAGCCGCCATATAAAGCCAAGGCACGCCTGGGGGCATGGTGATCCCGAAGCCGCCAAATAAAGTCAAGGCACGCCTGGGGGCATGGTGATCCCGAAGCCGCTATATAAAGCCAAGGCACGCCTGGAGGCATGGTGATCCCGAAGCCGCTATATAAAGCCAAGGCACGCCTGGGGGCATGGTGATCCCGAAGCCGCTATATAAAGCCAAGGCACGCCTGGGGGCATGGTGATCCTGAAGCCACCATATAAAGCCAAGGCACGCCTGGGGGCATGGTGATCCCGAAGCCGCTATATAAAGCCAAGGCACGCCTGGGGGCATGGTGATCCCGAAGCCGCCATATAAAGCCAAGGCACGCCTGGGGGCATGGTGATCCCGAAGCCGCTATATAAAGCCAAGGCACGCCTAGGGGCATGGTGATCCCGAAGCCGCTATATAAAGCCAAGGCACGCCTGGGGGCATGGTGATCCCGAAGCCGCCATATAAAGCCAAGGCACGCCTGGGGGCATGGTGATCCCGAAGCCGCCTTATAAAGCCAAGGCACGCCTGGGGGCATGGTGATCCCGAAGCCGCCATTCAAAGCCAAGGCACGCCTGGGGGCATGGTGATCCCGAAGCCGCTATATAAAGCCAAGGCACGCCTAGGGGCATGGTGATCCCGAAGCCGCTATATAAAGCCAAGGCACGCCTGGGGGCATGGTGATCCAGAAGCCGCCATATAAAGCCAAGGCACGCTTGGGGGCATGGTGATCCCGAAGCCGCCAAATAAAGCCAAGGCACGCTTGGGGGCATGGTGATCCCGAAGCCGCCAAATAAAGCCAAGGCACGCCTGGGGGCATGGTGATCCCGAAGCCGCCATATAAAGCCAAGGCACGCCTGGGGGCATGGTGATCCCGAAGCCGCCATATAAAGCCAAGGCACGCCTGGGGGCATGGTGATCCCGAAGCCGCTATATAAAGCCAAGGCACGCCTGGAGGCATGGTGATCCCGAAGCCGCCATATAAAGCCAAGGCACGCCTGGGGGCATGGTGATCCCGAAGCCGCTATATAAAGCCAAGGCACGCCTGGAGGCATGGTGATCCCGAAGCCGCAATATAAAGCCAAGGCACGCCTGGGGGCATGGTGATCCCGAAGCCGCTATATAAAGCCAAGGCACGCCTAGGGGCATGGTGATCCCGAAGCCACCATATAAAGCCAAGGCACGCTTGGGGGCATGGTGATCCCGAAGCCGCCATATAAAGCCAAGGCACGCCTGGGGGCATAGTGATCCCGAAGCCGCTATATAAAGCCAAGGCACGCCTGGGGGCATGGTGATCCCGAAGCCGCCATATAAAGCCAAGGCACGCCTGGGGGCATGGTGATCCCGAAGCCGCCATATAAAGCCAAGGCACGCCTGGGGGCATGGTGATCCCGAAGCCGCCATATAAAGCCAAGGCACGCCTGGGGGCATGGTGATCCCGAAGCCGCCATATAGAGCCAAGGCACGCCTGGGGGCATGGTGATCCAGAAGCCGCCATATAAAGCCAAGGCACGCCTGGGGGCATGGTGATCCCGAAGCCGCCATATAAAGCCAAGGCACGCCTGGGGGCATGGTGATTCCGAAGCCGCCATATAAAGCCAAGGCACGCCTGGGGGCATGGTGATCCCGAAGCTTATCCCGAAGTGATGTCCGCTGCGACAATATACGCCTTGAGTTTCCTCTTTTATGGGTTTTCAATAAATGACGAGCCAGCGTCAGAACAACAGAGACAAGACTCTGGGATTGCCATGGTGTACCTGGGCCTGCCTTGAAGGACACGGGAGGCGGGCTGACTTCCGCCAATGAATGCCATGGCTCCTCTGATGTCCAGAACTGTCCAATTACACCTCATCTCGATAACGAGGTGGTCCGGGCCTTGTGGTTATATACTGTGTGATTACTTGGTATTATATTATATATTAGTCTGTGATCAGATCCCGTCGTTTGATTTTACAAGTGTCTGTGATTAAATCACGTCCTTTGTTTTTATAGGTCTATAGGATTATAATATCCTTTGGTTTTATAGGTGTGTATAAGTAAGGCATGATAGGTCTGATTAAATCGTGTCCTTTGACAAGTGTCTGTGATTAGATGGTGTCCGTCTGTAATTAGCCGTCATGGTTGTCGTGGATCGATATCTCGGAACCGGAAAACCTCTCCTTTGCGTCTCTTCGGGGGGGGGGGGCGAGTTGTCGGTAGATTATTGATGTTAATTGATGGGTTATGGCTCCTTGTGGTTAGTTGGATAGACGCCGGCGCACAGCCCAGCTTGTTGCTGTGAATTCCACGTTTTATCGCCCACTGGTGCTCAGTTATTTATGTGGGCCTCTCGCCGCCCCCCGCCCCCCGCTGTCCCCTCCCCGGTCTCCCTCTCCCCCCTGCCCTGTCTCCCTCTCCCCCCTGCCCTCTCCCCGCCCCCCGCCCCCCGCTGTCCCCTCCCCGGTCTCCCTCTCCCCCCTGCCCTCTCCCCGCCTCCCGCCCCCCGCTGTCCCCTCCCCGGTCTCCCTCTCCCCCCTGCCCTCTCCCCGCCTCCCGCCCCCCGCTGTCCCCTCCCCGGTCTCCCTCTCCCCCCTGCCCTGTCTCCCTCTCCCCCCTGCCCTCTCCCCGCCTCCCGCCCCCCGCTGTCCCCTCCCCGGTCTCCCTCTCCCCCCTGCCCTCTCCTCGAAACGCTCGAATCTCGTTTTGTAGCGCATCGCCATGTTTGGAACGCCTTCCATGGTGTGTGTTTGAGAATACGGGAACGTGGTTATGACGTGTGGCTATGAAGGCTGGCGCTGGACGTGTCTGTACGTACACCGGGATGAGCAACTCACGTATCCACCAACACCATAAACCGCCCCCCAATGACAGAATGGGAGACCTGCCTCCCGGAAGCCGCGGCACGCTACCAGTGGCGCTCCGAGTGGAGAGAAGGGGACGAGCAAGACGGGGATGGTTTGGTGGGGGCGGGGGGGGGGGTCTGTATATGTATATAATATATATGTATATGGGATCTGCCTGTGTTCTTTGGCTATGGAGTGTGTCAGGCCTCAGCTTCATGTCCTTCATATTGTCATTTAACTTCCCACTTGAGATGATATAATCACGAGATGAATCTTGTATATGGGATCTGCCTGTGTTGTAATCGTGCACAAGACATACGTTTATAAACTAAGATTAAAATGAGCGTAGCGCTTAAAAGACATGACGAATCCATTCGGCCGCCACCATCCCATCCCCGTTGCTGATGGCTGATCGACCTAAGCTGTCTGAGCCACCATTGCGTGCTATATAGCATGGCGCTCACCCATAGTTCCGCTGTTTGTTATTTCTCCCTGGTGGACCGGGATTCTTGGGTGGGTGCAACCATGGCACCCAAACTTGATCACCCCCACCCCTCCCTCACTCCTCCTTCCACCTCTACCCCACCCCAGCCCGGCCCACACACACTGGGAGAAGGGCTTGCACGGATACAGACAACTTACCACGCCCTATCCACCAGCACTTCCCACGGGAGTTGTTATGATCATTAGAACCATAAGCAGGCCGATATCGGGAGGGGAAATCGGGAGTAATCTCCCGCGTGAAAAAGCGAGATGTTGTGAACTGGTGGGATGATCTGATATCTGACCTGAACATGTCAGGTGCCAGTATTATGCCCGCTGTGTACGGCATAGACGAGTTCGATGCCAGCGCCACCAAGCGGCAGTTCACACCTGCGTGGATCCTGACGTTTGTGATCTTTGTAGTGTGACTTCCATGCTCACTAATGAAAATCGGTTGCTTTGTGTTTTTTTTAAGAAATGAGAATATGATTCATATCTCGCTGTACAATTATGGTCAGACGTAAACATGGTGTTTTGTGGTTGACATAAAATGACAAAATGAATCTGTCGGGATGTTTGTTATTTCGGTTCTATGTGCTACAGCATGCCACTGTTCACCTCTGGTATATTATCAAGTAGAGTGGAGAGACACGTGATGTCGTCCTTCAATTAGGGTCGTGTTTCTTTTCTCGATTGAATGGTTCCTGGAAACACGATTAAACCTGTATGGGTAACTCGTAGGGTCCCTTGAAGCGAGTTGGTCTACATAGTACGATACGGGTGTTAAGCCCCAGCTACAGATTAACCTTTAACCTTAACACGGCTTGTCTCAACACCAGCCAGGGTGAGAGTTTGCTTTACCCCTGGAGAGCACACCTCTCCAGTCACCGCCAGGGCGGGGTAGCCGCTAAGCCGGGGATAAATCACTTACCCGCCCCCCCCCCCCCCCCTGCACGCCCCGCTCTCCTCATGCATACGGCACCAAGTGTGCAGTGTCAATTAGCTGTACTAGACACTCGATTAGGGGCCAAGTGTTGTCTTCCCCATCCACACCACTCACCCCGGCACTGCCCCCCCCCTTCCCCTTCCCCATCCACACCACCTACCCCAGCACTGCCCCCACCCCCCCCCCCCTTCCCTATTCACACAACTCACCCCATCTTTCTCTGTCCATTGAGACAAACATACCGAGGTCACCATTGGGCGGAGCGGGTCTTGGGAGTCAAGAGTATGTCTCCCTTCCCCATCCACACCACCCACCCCAGCACTGCCCCCCCCCCTTCCCCATCCACACAACTCACCCCATCTTTCCCTGTCCATTGAGACAAACATACCGAGGTCACCATTGGGCGGAGCGGGTCTTGGGAGTCAAGAGTATGTCTCCCTTCCCCATCCACACCACTCACCCCAGCACTGCCCCCTCCCCTCCCCATCCAGGCCCCCCCCCACCCCATCTTTCTCTGTCCATTGAGACAAGACAAACATAACGAGGTCACCATTGGGCGGAGCGGGGCTTGGCAGACAAGAGCCCCCCCCCCCCTTCCCCATTCACACCCCCACCCCATCTTTCTCTGTCCATTGAGACAAGACAAACATAACGAGGTCACCATTGGGCGGAGCGGGGCTTGGCAGACAAGAGCCCCCCCCCCCTTCCCCATTCACACCCCCACCCCATCTTTCTCTGTCCATTGAGACAAGACAAACATAACGAGGTCACCATTGGGGGGCAATAGTATGCCCCTCCCCCTCCCGTCCTTTTCAGGTATTCACGCCAACAGCCACCCCCCCCCCCCACTCCCCTGCTCCCCCTTGCATCCATAACCCTGGGTTGTCCTCAGATGGACCAGTGTTACCACGTGACCCAGGTAGAGAGCAAGAGAAACCCTCGAGTTGAGACAGCCGGTCGTGACGCGAGCCCCCAGAAAAGGTAGTCTCGTTCACGTCTCGTCAACTCTCGTACATATGTCGCGAGAAGAGCTTCATAGTGGTCCGGGGCCGGCGCGATAGGTCAGCGGGCTAGAGCGTTCGCATTGAGTGCTCTGGTCACCTGAGAGCTTAACGGCACGTCGATCGGTGGTTCGCGCCCTGCTGTGGCCATGTCTGTGTGGTCGCAGGATAAATATCCCATGTCTTTCTTCGTAAAGAGTAGGGGGATATGACCAAAAGTGGTTAAAGCGTCCCGAATAACCAGCCAACCAATCATGAGACAAAGTGACCGTCCTGCGCAGATGGAGACAAAAACGCTGCTTGTAGCTTGTACAATCCTCCGCATTCTTTCAAATTAAATTAACATTCAAATTAACGGGATTATTTCGTTATCCCATGCCTGGGCGAATCATTTTTTCAGCATTGCTCACGTATGACTCACACATAACATCGACAACAATAACTTATACCGAAGGCTCTAAAGCGGAAGCTGGGCCTAGAAATGCCGATAAAACACGGCGTACACCGCTTAGCATCCTTTGCATTCGTTATTCATATTTACCCAAACGACAGAGCAGTTTTTCATCATTCATTCATATTAAATGATAAAATGGCTCTTGGTATTTAACCGATACAATCGCCATCATTCATTCATTCATTACGGGCCTCCTTAAGGCCTCGGTGTCCAGCCTGTCTGCGGTGTCCGGCGGTGAGACACATGGGCCCCGGCGGCCGGCCCCTCCAGCTGGTGTCGGTGTCTAACCGTCTTAACGATGACTGACGATGGAGGACCCTTTTTCCTTTTTGTCTTGGTCTCGGGTTTCGGTGGCGGCTCCCCGTGACGTCATCGGATGCCCCACGAGCGGCCGCGCGAGAGTTACGCGTGGTTAACGCGAGGTTTAGGGCCCCTGGGTGGGCTTGGGTGAAGGGCGTTAAGCCGACGTTCATCCGAGGATTTACAGAGCACCCCTCAATGGCTTCTGGCGGAGGATGATGAGTCGCTGTGGGGTGGAGGAGGGGGGTATGGGATGGGGGAAGGGGTAGGTGGATGGCGAAGGTCGTTTTGGTTTGGCCACGCGTCATGCGTTAGCTGGCTTGCGTGTCTTTTATGTTGGCCGCGTTATGAGGAATGAACAAAATTAGTGTGCTCGTCGGCAGCATTGGGGGCGAAGCAGTGATAAAGGGGTGGGGGGTGGGGTAGCGGGGTGTGAGACACAGGAGAGGGGTGGGGGAGGGGGGTTATCCACCAGGGACCCCCCACCCACCCCCTTCCTCCTCCTCCGTGTGATTCTCGGTCGTCTCCACCGCGGAAGGACCCCCGGGCTTCAGGTGTCGGCGTAAATCCAGATGAACCGGCCGCCCCCTCCCCCCCCCCCCCCCCACCCGACCCTGAACAGTCTGCCCCGAGTGCTCCGAGCTTGGCTCACTGTTTGGCGGCCGTAATCCGGGTCTCCCAGAGATCGCGCGCTGCCGTGACGCGGCTCATCATAGCAGGGCGCAGGCCGTCCCAGCCAACTGTTTACGGCAAGCCCCGACCGCGGAGTAGTTTACCGAAGGGCCATACCATCAGCGGCTCTAAACGCCCTCCGAGGCAGAAGATTGTGGGAAACTTGCCGGCAATTACATTAATCCTTGCTGAGCATGCGGGCCTAAGCGGCTAGAAAGAGATTGCGCTGCTGTTGTCAGCTTATTAGAGGCTAGGATTTGTCTGCCAGGGTCGCCAGAGTGGGGGTGGGGGTGGGTGATGTTTGTCTGCCAGGGTCGCTGGGGGGCCGGGGGGGGAGGGGTCGGTAATGTTTGCCTCTGGGAAGTGTATTGGTATTTAAAAGGCTGTTGAGACAGACTCGCGCTATTCATGGATCCTTCTCGCCTTTAGTTTACGCACATAAAGTGCGTCTCTCAATCCGCAAAGTGCGTGAACTCAAATCTGCTGGGTAATCGGATTGCTCACCTCTATCAGATTAATTCGCATGTTTTTTTTAGCTGACTCTGATGCCCGGCATTACTATATAGTGCAGTGACTTAACGCCGCTCCCTACACACCGGTATGGTTTCTAAGTGTTTTTTACCGCGCAAAAGCCCCATTTTGAAAATGGATGAAAATGGTTTTATTTTTTGTTCATTTACTTCTGCTCTTCCAGTGCCACAGGTTTGTTATTGCGAGTGCAGATATTTATACGACTACATTACCGCCCGGTTTTTTTTTGGCCGAGGTGGTCACGACTACCGGCTGTAGGCCTCAGTGGCGAGAGCCTTCCCGTCTCGTAATGGCGGGACCGCCGTCCATACTGAACGCGAATTAAGTCCCCAGAAATCTTCCCGGGAATAGCTGGCAGAGTAATCTCAGGACCAACAAACCTGCGTTCCGCAATGCACTCACGGGAGGCAGCGAGCAGGCCGCTCTTCGGAAGACCATTTCTACTGCGGAGCAGATGCCGAGCTGTACGCAGCCGCGCTGGGCGGAAATGGTCGTCTGCTTGTAATGATTTTGGCGGGAATTTAGCCCGAATGCGCTCTTTGCCATGGCAAACATGTCTTGCTTCCCACGGCGATGGACGGTAACTTTTTATGCATTCTTCCGGCCCTCCCCCCCCCCACCCCCTCTATCTCTCTCTTTCTCGCTCTTCACACTTGCTTAAAGCCATAAAGGTCGGCGGTGAGATGCTGGTCACTTCCGCCACGGAGAAATGCTTTTATCAGGGAAAACTATGGTAATAAGGTATTATGATAGAGGTAAGAAATGGTCTTAGATGGGTTACTAAAAGCACTCACCAGTTATCAGGTAGCGCTGGTCGAATGATTGGGTCGAGAGTGTCGGTTGGGGTTAAGGATGGTGGTTGTTATCGTGGTGGTGATGTTATGACTGGATTACCGGGGGAAGTCTAAGGGGGTATTGCTGGAGGAGGGGTTAGGCGTTATTACAGTTGTAGTAATGGCGATGGTGGTATTAAATTAGAACAGTGATGGTTGATTGGTGGTATATTTAGGACGCGTTTAACCACTTTTGATCATATCGCGTCAATGGGAGAAGGAAGGGAGAGTGGAGCCATGTGCCCCCGGGGGTAACCACCTACTCTTTGCGAAGAAGGACATCGGATCTTCATCCTGCGACCACACAGACACTAGAACCACCGATCCACGTGCCGTTAGGCTCTCAGGCGACCAGAGCACGCAAGGCGAGCGCTCTAACCCACTGAGCTACAGGGCCGGCCCATAGAACAGTGATGGTGTTAAGCTAGAAAAGTGATGGTGATAAGTTACAATGCTGATGGTGATAAATTAGAACGCTGATGGTGTTACAACGGTGATAAGTTACAACGCTGATGGTGATAAGTTACAACGCCGATGGTGATAAGTTACAATGGTGAAGATAACATGTCGTTTGTGTGGATGGGTGGGTGAGGATGGGTGGGGGTAGGTGGTGAGGGTGGGCTAGGTGGGTGTGGGTGACGTCACAAGACCTGGCAGAGCGCAGTCGGCGGGCGTCAGACGTGTTCTGGGAACTTCCTCCCTCCCGCCCGACCGTGGCCGACCCCCAGCGAGATGGTCGCCATGACATTAGCGCTGATCGTTAGGGACGCCGTCCACGCGAGATCTCCGTAATGGCCGTCTCCATCTTTAAAAGCAATCCCATCTCCCCCCGCCTGGTGGCGCTGACAGTCGCCGCGCCAGTCACTTGGTCGACGAGAGAACCACCTCCCCCTCCCCCCGCCATCCCCCTCCTCACATTATAGCGCTGTCAGTAGCACCCCCCCCCCCCCCCCAACCACCAGCACGGAAAACGAAGGATCATGTAGCAACAACGAACCGGTCTGTTTAAACACCACTTGGGGGAGGGTAGGGGTGTGTGTGGCAGTGAGGGGGTGGGGGGGGGGGGTGCTGGGTGAGTGGGGCTCAGCTTCCAACACCAAATATGGATAGGATCTCTATATATGTTTTATTAGATGTGGCGCGGTAGGCCTGTGAGTTGTGTTCTGAGCACGCCCACTCGGGGACGGCTACTGGGCACCACCCGCTAGACCACTCCGAGTGGCCTAGTGAATGCATACAGCCCGAAGCAAGCGGTGTTTACGACCCTAAATAGGTTTACCGTGCCTTTAATTTATTTATACGACGTACTATCCTTCAATATCAACAATGGCGTACGACGCGTCATTATGTTGGCGACATTGCCTGCAAGGAGATGCGCTCATTCTGTCGTCATATATCATTATGTTTTAGATACTCACAAGGTAGATATATTGTTTAACTCGTGTGTGGCCCCTATCTCGGCCATCTACTGATAGCTGGGCTACTGTGGCCCCTGTTTCGGTCATCTACTGATAGCTGGGCTACTGTGGCCCCTGTTTCGGCCATCTACTGATAGCTGGGCTACTGTGGCCCCTGTTTCGGCCATCTACTGATAGCTGGGCTACTGTGGCCCCTTTCCCGCCCATCTACTGATAGCTGGGCTACTGTGGCCCCTTTCTCGGCCATCTACTGATAGCTGGGCTACTGTTGCCCCTTTCCCGCCCATCTACCGACAGCTGGGCTACTGTTGCCCCTTTCTCTGTCATCTACTGACAGCTGGGCTATCGTTGCCCCTTTCTCTGCCATCTACTGACAGCTGGGCTACTGTGTCCCCTTTCCCGGCCATCCACTGATAGCTGGGCTACTGTGACCCCTTTCCCGGTCATCTACTGACAGCTGGGCTATTGTGTTATTTCTCGCTGCTGTTCTGCTGACATCTGACCTTCACTCTCTCGGACCGCGCCTGCCCATCGATTCGTCAAAAAATTAACAATTTATCTGACGACTACCGTCGTCCTCCACTCGATACAACAGGGAACTGCCCCGGGATAGTTGTACCGATAGGTGTACTGTAAGCTGCAATGGGTGGCCAAGCCAAGCCAAGCCAAGCCAAGCCAAGCTAGGCCAGGCCAAGTCAAGTCAGGCCAAGCCTTAGTCAGGTCAATGGCCAACAGCTGCTGGGAATCCAGACACCCCCCCCCCACTACCTGCTGTTAAACCACGTGGCTCACCTCCAGGTGGCTATAGACCGTCAGCTGATCCCTACTGTGCGTGAATAGGTGGGGTGGTTGGGAGGGGGGAGGGGGTCTTGATTTATCCAATTGTGGGGTTGTGTACTTTGGTAATATCTATGGTGTGATGTGATAGCACACAACCCTTAACTCGGAGCGTTGCCTCTGGGGTGTGAGGGGGATCCGCCTCTCTCTGAGTCACTGACTGGTCCTCTGGGATGTCCGGTGGTGTCGCCACCTGTTACACCCTGGGATGTCCGGTGGTGTCGCCACCTGTTACACCCTGGGATGTCCGGTGGTGTCGCCACCTGTTACACCCTGGGATGTCCGGTGGTGTCGCCACCTGTTACACCCTGGGATGTCCGGTGGTGTCGCCACCTGTTACACGCTGGGTCTATTCGCCACGTTTTGCGTCTCGTATTACTAACCGTCAGCTGGAGTGCAGTAGTAGTATCAATGCTTCTGGAAACGAACCGATTCTTGTTTTACTCTCGGCTTGTGCACACGAGTGATGAACCGGGCCAAGGAACCTGTCGGAACGGTGAGGGATGAATGGCTGGAACAACTAGGTGCCAGGATGCGGATTCGAACCCAGGACTTATTGATCTGCGGTCTACTGCGCGAACTACTACACCGGGCAGGCCCCAGGATGTATTGATCTGCGGTCTAGTGCGCTGACCACTACACCAGAGAGTCCCCCGGACTCATTCCTGAGTGACTGAACCTCTGGGATGTCGGCTGAATCTGTTACATCATCATTATTTAGTTTTCGTGGGTGATTAGTACTGTAGACTTCAAACACGAGTCCGCAAGGTGTTTAAAGCGCTCTGGACATGGAAGGACTGTTCTTGTAGGCCCAGTATGTGCACTGCACACGAGAGCTAAATTAGGCCCAGGAATCTCTGGAAACAATGAACGATTTTGAGGAAGTTTGCTCCAGATTCGATCGCCCAGACTGACCGGGTTTCCAACCAGGGACCTATTGATCTCCAGTCGAGTGTTCTACCACTCGGCCGCTAGAGGCTCCACTGGCAGCGTTCTGGGCACTGGTCTGGGTTTGTACCCCGGCGAGCAGCGTCCCGTTGCCATCCCAATGGTCTTAATGCTACCGGCACCATGGCATTGGCATGGACCAATGACATGAATTAGTGCTTCAGGCTGCTCCTGAAGGTTAAATTGGGCCAGGAAATCTCCCGAGATAATCCCATGGATTTACATGGAACGTACCTCAGATGCAGGTGGGAGGGTTTCAACCTGTTGATCTGCAGCTCAGCCTGCCTACTGACCTTATTGGTAGAGACGGGACGTTGCTCTGGACTATCGGGATGCGGATGTGCTGTTATGCGAATCTGCCATGCTGGTGATAATCTGTCTCGATAGAGCCGTGCTGTGGTGAGGGTGGGCTGGTGATAATCTGTCTGGATAGAGCCATGATGTGGTGGGGGTGGGCTGGTGATAATCTGTCTGGATAGAGCCATGCTGTGGTGAGGGTAAGCTGGTGATAATCTGTCTGGAGAGAGCCGTGCTGTGGTGAGGGTGGGCTGGTGATAATCTGTCTGGATAGAGCCATGCTGTGGTGAGGGTAAGCTGGTGATAATCTGTCTGGATAGAGCCACGTTGTGGTGGGGGTGGGCTGGTGATTATCTGTCTGTATAGAGCCATGATGTGGTGAGGGTGGGCTGGTGATAATCTGTCTGGATAGAGCTATGCTGTGGTGAGGGTAAGCTGGTGATAATTTGTCTGGATAGAGCAGTGCTGTGGTGAGGGTGGGCTGGTGATAATCTGTCCGGATAGAGCCATGCTGTGGTGAGAGTAAGCTGGTGATAATCTGTCTGGATAGAGCCGTGATGTGGTAAAGGTGGGCTGGTGATAATCTGTCTGGATAGACCCATGATGTGGTGAGGGTGGGCTGGTGATAATCTGTCTGGATAGAGCCATGATGTGGTGAGGGTGGGCTGGTGATAATCTGTCTGGATAGAGCCATGCTGTGGTGAGAGTAAGCTGGTGATAATCTGTCTGGATAGAGCCATGATGTGGTGCGGGTGGGCTGGTGATAATCTGTCTGGATAGAGCCATGATGTGGTGAGGGTGGGCTGGTGATAATCTGTCTGGATAGAGCCATGATGTGGTGCGGGTGGGCTGGTGATAATGTGTCTGGATAGAGCCACGATGTGGTGAGGGTGGCCTGTGATAATCTGTCTGGATAGAGCCATGATGTGGTGGGGGTGCGCTGGTGATTATCTGTCTGTATAGAGCCATGATGTGGTGAGGGTGGGCTGGTGATAATCTGTCTGGATAGAGCTATGCTGTGGTGAGGGTAAGCTGGTGATAATTTGTCTGGATAGAGCAGTGCTGTGGTGAGGGTGGGCTGGTGATAATCTGTCCGGATAGAGCCACGATGTGGTGAGGGTGGGCTGGTGATAATCTGTCTGGATAGAGCCATGATGTGGTGAGGGTGCGCTGGTGATTATCTGTCTGGATAGAGCCACGATGTGGTGAGGGTGGCCTGTGATAATCTGTCTGGATAGAGCCATGATGTGGTGAGGGTAAGCTGGTGATAATTTGTCTGGATAGAGCAGTGCTGTGGTGAGGGTGGGCTGGTGATAATCTGTCTGGATAGAGCCATGATGTGGTGAGGGTGCGCTGGTGATTATCTGTCTGGATAGAGCCACGATGTGGTGAGGGTGGCCTGTGATAATCTGTCTGGATAGAGCCATGATGTGGTGAGGGTAAGCTGGTGATAATTTGTCTGGATAGAGCAGTGCTGTGGTGAGGGTGGGCTGGTGATAATCTGTCCGGATAGAGCCATGATGTGGTGAGGGTGGGCTGGTGATAATCTGTCTGGATAGAGCCATGATGTGGTGAGGGTGGGCTGGTGATAATCTGTCTGGATAGAGCCATGATGTGGTGCGGGTGGGCTGGTGATAATGTGTCTGTATAGAGCCATGATGTGGTGAGGGTGGGCTGGTGATAATCTGTCTGGATAGAGCCATGATGTGGTGAGGGTGCGCTGGTGATTATCTGTCTGTATAGAGCCATGATGTGGTGAGGGTGGGCTGGTGATAATCTGTCTGGATAGAGCTATGCTGTGGTGAGGGTAAGCTGGTGATAATTTGTCTGGATAGAGCAGTGCTGTGGTGAGGGTGGGCTGGTGATAATCTGTCCGGATAGAGCCATGCTGTGGTGAGAGTAAGCTGGTGATAATCTGTCTGGATAGAGCCGTGATGTGGTAAAGGTGGGCTGGTGATAATCTGTCTGGATAGACCCATGATGTGGTGAGGGTGGGCTGGTGATAATCTGTCTGGATAGAGCCATGATGTGGTGAGGGTGGGCTGGTGATAATCTGTCTGGATAGAGCCATGATGTGGTGGGGGTGGGCTGGTGATAATCTGTCTGGATAGAGCCATGATGTGGTGAGGGTGGGCTGGTGATAATCTGTCTGGATAGAGCCATGATGTGGTGGGGGTGGGCTGGTGATAATCTGTCTGGATAGAGCCATGATGTGGTGAGGGTGGGCTGGTGATAATCTGTCTGGATAGAGCCATGATGTGGTGAGGGTGGGCTGGTGATAATCTGTCTGGATAGAGCCATGCTGTGGTGAGGGTAAGCTGGTGATAATCTGTCTGGATAGAGCCGTGCTGTGGTGAGGGTGGGCTGGTGATAATCTGTCTGGATAGAGCCATGATGTGGTGGGGGTGGGCTGGTGATAATGTGTCTGGATAGAGCCACGATGTGGTGAGGGTGGGCTGGTGATAATCTGTCTGGATAGAGCCATGCTGTGGTGAGGGTGGGCTGGGGATAATCTGTCTGGATAGAGCCATGATGTGGTGAGGGTGGGCTGTGATAATCTGTCTGGATAGATCCATGATGTGGTGAGCGTAAGCTGGTGATAATCTGTCTGGATAGAGCCGTGCTGTGGTGAGAGTGGGCTGGTGATAATCTGTCTGGATAGAGCCACGATGTGGTGGGGGTGGGCTGGTGATAATCTGTCTGGATAGAGCCATGGTGTGGTGGGGTTCAGCTGTAGCTGGTAATAATCTATCTGGATGGATATAGAGGAGTTAGCCCCTTCCCTGTCGCCTCTTTCGGCATTGCGTCTGGATATGAATGAGGCTACCTTCGGCCGGCGTGGGCTAGAGATACACTGTCTGCATACAGAGTAGTGAGAGGGGTGGTGGGGGGGGGGGGGGTATTTCGTCGGTGTCTCCCACCGTTGGGGAAGCCGACGATGGCGCGTTCCGGTCCTGTCTGTCGCTGCCGCCCTGGTACCAGCCTTCTTTATCACGGCCCACTGCTAATGGACGCATGTTTGTCGGCCATCCCTCCCGCTCATCATGAGCATCAGGACGCCTATCGGGCCTATGTTAGGCTTCCTGTCCCAGCCCCCCAGCCCCCCCCCCCCTCCCCCCGGCGACCGAGACGTGGCCCCGGACTCATTATTACCACAGACCGGAAGAATAACCCGCGATATCTAGTGCGATGGCAAAGTGGATGAAATGTAAAAAAAACCGCCGCAACGCCAACAGACCTCTAACCCCCTCCCCCCTCCTCCCCCCCCCGACTCCCCCCGCCCTCTCCATATGGCCCGCTCACCACAATATTCATCCGCGGCCGGCTTCGGCTCGCCGCCGTGGCAAATCCAAAGGGAGGAAGAGCGCCCTCTATGTGAAGAGTTCACGGTTAAGTCCCACTCGCAATGTTTACGGTAGGAAGGACCGGAAATGAATGCTGACAGCTGCACCGCGGGGAATGCCGGGAAAAGTGGGAGAGTTACTTAAATAAGAAAATGCGATGACTGGCCAAGGAAGGTTTTAGCGTGGAAGTAATGTGTGTGCGTTGTTTAAAGAAGTCTTCTAGTGTTATATTATATAGCACGATGTAACCGACTACTGGAATGAAAAAGGATCCCCGACAGAAGCTGATCACTCCCTCCCCCCACCCCCTCCCACCCTCCTCATGTGTTCCCTCCGTCAATAATCAATTTATCAGGTGTAGATAATCGACATGGACCAGTTGGGGGGAGTTTAATTTCCAACGATCCCGGATGGCTCAGGTCATAGATATCATATATAGCCCCCGGAGGAGGGGGGATGGGCACTACATTAGTACAGTGAGCCCCGCGGGATGGCACTACATTTTTTTTTTTTATTATTATTTTTTTTAATATATTTTTATTTCCATAATAATGTTACCGTACAAAAGAAACATATTTCAGATCCATAATGAAAGAACATAACATTAACAGTACATTGCTTCGTGCATCAAAGACAAGTTCTATACCCACAATTTAATCATATCTATAACATTCCAGTGCATTGTTTGGTACAACAAAGACCACGTTTTTGCCCACTATTAAAGCACGACTTAATCATCTGTAAATATTCATTAAATAGCACATAATGGGTTCCCATTTGTTCTTAAATATAATAAAAAGACAAAAATGGCTTTTGCTCAACCGCGGATTTTTCCACCGCATAGTAATATTTAACACTATAGATGGCACCTTGATAATTTGGAATCTTTGTGGCCCATGGCACTACGTTAGTACAGTTGTGTGCCGCCCAGGCCATGGAGGGCATTTGAGAGCGAGAGAAAAGTGCGAAAAAAATTGTGGTCATTGAGAGAAGGTTTGATTAAAAAAGGCATCCAAAATAGACTAACATGTATATGGAGGTTACTTTATTCAACACTTTCGAAATTAACTGGAATATATAGTCACGAGCTGAAATTGTATTTTAACTCTTTCGATATAAAATGGAATATGTAGTCAAAAGTCTCAGATGGCCACATCGAGAGAAATTGTAGATTTGAGAAAAAAAAGGAGTCGTTTGGACGGTACATATGTATATACCTAACTATATGTAGTTCCCCCCCCCCCCCCACCTCCCGTCCGGCATATAGCAACTGGTCGACGTAAAGGGATTGCAGCATTCCCGGCATGCACCGCGTCTTGGCTTCTTACTCCCGGTCTCTTGATTTCTTTCAGACAGGAACTGAACAAAATGCTCCCGTCCAAAGTCTGCTGTGTATCACCCATTATGTCCCGTGGAGCAAGTGTTCCCAAACAATCAGTAACATTGACCTGCCCAACGCCTCTCTAACACTGGACTTTGACACTCTCTCGTGGCGCTTTAGTGATAATACACCCACGATGAAATCTGTGATATGGCAACTGCTTCACAAATCATTGATTTGGAAACCTTTGACGAATAAATACGTGGTGTCCGGCTATATATATACATGCATGTATATATATAGGACCTTGTGAGCCTCTCAGTGTCAACTTCATCGCCTATGAAGTGAAAAGTACGTTTTGTATGTGTCTTGTAGCGTAATAAGGTTTGTCGCTGACGTCATGGATTCGCGTCTACTAGCGTATTTACTTTGGTCGCTGACGTCATGGATTCGCGTCTACTAGCGTATTTACTTTGGTCGCTGACGTCATGGATTCGCGTTTACTAGCGTATTTACTTTGGTCGCTGACGTCATGGATTCGCGTTTACTAGCGTATTTACTTTGGTCGCTGACGTCATGGATTCGCGTTTACTAGCGTATTTACTTCGGTCGCTGACATCATGGATACCTGTGTGCTAAAGTCATGACTTTTGCCGCTGTTCTCATGGATGTGCATGTATTAGCATGGGGACATTGTCTATTTGCAATAAGTCCTGTCACTGACGTCATGGACACGTGTGTTCTATTGCAATGATTCCTGTCACTGACGTCATGGATACGTGTGTTCTATTGCAATGATTATTGTCACTGACGTCATGGATACGTGTGTTCAATTGCAATGATTCCTATCACTGACGTCATGGATACGTGTGTAAAGGCATAGTGACTTTTGTGACGCTGACGTCATGACTTACGCACGTGTTACCTTGGTTCATCTCCAGGGGGGACTGGTGGCGGTCCTGGCGGTCACTCTCGTCATCAACGTTATGTTCATCCTGGACACGAGCAAGAAGCTGCAGCAGGCGCCTGCCACGCCACCTGGTGAGTGCCCTAGTGCCACACTACAATGGCAGGGAATCAGTTAAATTATTGTTTCCATACATTTAGTGTTTCGTTGATGGTAATTGGTATATTGCATTACATACTGTTTTTATGTTGTGTAAATTGCACCATTATAAGCACCAGGGGGTTACAGTTTAAATATACCACATGTGTTTTAGTTTCTGTTCTATATAAGTACATGTTGTATGTTTATAGTTATTTGCCTTTTATGCATACAATGCCTTCACTCACAATACAATTGTGAAGGGAGTAATTGTATTGAGCTTAAATCTTAGATCAGATAACATCTTATATCTGTCTTCTCATCTGATCATATCTGATCCGATCTGATCCGATCTAACCTCCTGTTAAAGGTAGATAGAATGCGGACTGCAGCGAGGCCACCAATAAAGCGTCCTCACCGCCTTGCCTCCTGCCCGACCGGGCTTTCTTCTGATTGCAATTCAGCTCTTTTAAATGCATCTGTCCATTGATGAGAAATACGTGAGGCGCCAATTTCTGCTGAGGTAACCATTAGAGAATGCGGCACGTGTTCTATGTGGGCCATTGTGGGAGCCCAACACCCCTCGTTCAGCCGTGATGGATTCACAGTGTAACAGCTGCCAGCCCTCCCCTCGGTTAAAAACGTCTGCAAAAACCACGGACGTCCACGTTTGTCATACTGTTTATCGCTACATGGTTCGGACTTGAAGGGTCTTGAGTGTTCTTCTTTCTCATTAGCACACCCCCCTCGTGGGTTTAAGGTGTTTCTCTGTTACAGTCTCGCCATAACTGTGAGTCCCTCCGGGAATTGGCTCAACTACCATCCTGGTCGGTCAAAGGGACTTTAGGGAGTGGGGCCGGGGAGGGGAAGTGGCGGCGTGGGGGAGGGGGGCGGGGGTTTGGGAGAGAAGACGGGTGTGTGTGAGGAGGGAGGAGGGGGGGGGGGGCGTATAAGTTAACGATGCCGTTGACCGCGCGCGCGGAACGCTTCATAGACACGACGCCCGCAGTGGGCGATAATTGAGAGCATAAGGTAGGCCCATCTCCAAGCCACTGGCCGGGGGGCGTAAAACGTCTTCGTTCCTTTCCTGAATTGTCCGTGCGAGGTTGACGTCTACGACAAGTCCGGGCCGCTTTAGACCCGAAAGTTTGCAATTAAAAAGGGAGACCCTTGCCTAAAACATGTAACCTGTTTAAGAGCCGGGGTCCCCCACCCCCTCCACCCACGTGTCGCTACCCCCCCCCCATCCCTCCCCTCTTGATGACGTGTCAGGCGTCCATTGGGGAGCCGCCCACCGTCCTGACAGGGTGTGAATGTCGGCCGACCAATCTCCCTCCCACGAGGCGGCGCTGTCGTCGCCCATTGAGGGTCAGTGAATGGAGGGTGGCGGACATTAACTCTGGGTTCTGACACTCCTGCCCCTCCGCCCCCCCCTCCCCCGCCCTCCACCCCCCCGGCCCATCTCCACACTGTTTGTGTCTCTGACGCTGGTCCCTGGTGGCGCCAGTCCTCACGCCCTTCCGTCTGATGGAGTCCCCCCCTCGAGCTTAGTCGCTTTGCGAATACCTTTAACGGAATTATTTGTCTCTGAGTCGTCTGCCCACTTGTCTTTGGTTCTTCTCGGAGGACACATATGCCAATGTGACCCGGCTTGACGTCATGATGACGTAAATGTTTTTAGCGCCGCGCTTGTTTTTCATCCACGCGGCGCGACTTGGTCATGTATTGAAGTAACATCATCGTGACGTAAAGTGACGTCCTCGTAACGTCATCATGACTGGAAATAACGTCATGACAAAGTGACGTCACCATCACAAAATGACGTCATCATGACGAAATGACGTCATCATGGCGTAAAGTGACGTCATCATGGCGTAAAATGACGTCATCATGACGTAAAGTGACGTCATACCTTGATGGTGATACAATAGGGAACCATTACCACCCTCACCATCACGATAGCAATCACCCTAACCACTGTCATCATTACCGTCACAACCACCCCAGTCACCACAACGACCCCACCACCACCACCCCGCCACGCCCACCTTCACCATCACCATAACAATCACCCCACCACTACCACCATCACCACCCCCATTACCATCGCACCATCACCTCCATAACCACCCGCACACCCACCATTAGCGCCACCACCACCCTCGCCGCGCCCACCCCTCCCCCACTGCCGCTGAGACACGGCCACAGTTTGCCTCAGCGCTAACACCTACAAATTGCTTTGGGAGCTTGATGTAGTGGACAGAGGTTGGGGTGGGGGTCACGGGGAACGTCTGCTGAAGGGTGACAAAGGGCGGGTGGGGGGGGGGGCTGTGAGTGGGGAGAGGGGGACACAGTAAACTCGACAGGGGGCTGACAGGCAACTCGGAACGGCCAGACTGGCGACAGCAGCTGGAAACCCCAAACCCTATGTAACCCTATCCCTCTCCCAGCCCCCACTCCCCTCCTCATATAAGGCCTGCCACCTTGTCTCCTGTCCAACCCCCCCCCCCACCCCACCGTCCCCCACTTCCCTGGGATGTCCGCCTTCAGTCAACTATCAACCTTCTTGCCTAGGTTTCCCCTGGGCATTGCCTGTATTGGAAATAAATTGCCTCTCGGGCTTGAATCACAAAGCAATTTTCCCCCCTCTAACCCCCCTTTTTTTCAATAATCGCCCGGCTTTGTGGTCCAAATGTGCCTGCCTGCCTGCCTGCCTGCCTGGCTGGCTGGCTGCATGGATGGATGACTGGCTGCCTGGCTGGCTGATTTGATTCCACCGTGTCCTTGACTGATGAGGCGGGAACAAGGGCTAACGGAGCGAACACTAGGCGCGGGGTGGCGGGGCACAGGGGGGCGGGGAGGGGAATGAGGGGTGGCAGGGGGTGAGGGGTGGAACGGGGAGGAAAATGAAAATTGTTGTTTATTTTAAAGTCTGCAACAAGAAGGATCCATGGCCGTCATAGAGGTGGGCCTCTATTAGAAACACTTGGGGTCGGGAGAGGGGGGTGGGGGTGGGGTGAGAGCATAGAGGGATAGGGTGGGGTGGGGGGTATTATGGACGGATATCACGCCTCAACACACTGGGTGTCTGGATTACAGGTTTGACGGGATTTAGATTAAACGGTAAGTTCGGATGAGGCGTCTTAATACAGGTCCCGCCATCTGGCGGCCTCTTATGAAACGACCCGGGGATCCGTCTCTGTGTGACTCGCCCGCAAAAACCAGTGGATGTAACTCTTCAAGCCCTAGCGGAGTGAGTCGCAGGCAGAGAGTAGTAACTCTTGTGCATCGCTTTGGGCACTGCGAGGAGCGGGGGGGGGGGGGGGGGCGCCTCCGCAGGTGAGGAGGTGGAGGAGGGGGGGGTAGACATGACCGGGTTCAGTAGCTACCAGGGGAATCCGTGGAAAACTCAGAAAATGAAGCCAGTTTCTCTAAACAGTGATTGACGAAAACAGAAATCCGCCTGGTGCATCCAGCACGGAACGTTTTGACCTTGAACAGCGCGACCTTGTCGAGAGTGGCCTTCAGCGCGTGACCTTGTCAAATATGGCAAATAGTAACTGGAAACGACAATGCAAGGTTGTTTATGCACGTTGAAGCTGAAGCGGTCCATATAGACCCTCCCGGCACAATAAAATGGTTCTAAGTGAAATGCAACATGTTCTGGATAATGGATGCAGGTGGTGCCCGGGGCGCGAACCCATGACCTGTTGATCTGCATCTCACCCCGCTTTGCCCACTGAGCGACGGCAGGCCGGCTCCCCGCAAATGGAATTAGTGGCGTAATTTGCTTTCACGGCAATTGATCAGCTCAGAAAAATCCATCAGTGGTTCTAGGCATTTTGCGATCCTCTCCCGAGTCTCCCACCCCACTCACATCTCATTCCCACCTCTCCCATGCCTCCCCACCTCACATCTCATTCCCACCTCTCCCATGCCATCCCACCTCACATCTCATCCCCACCTCCCATGCCATCCCCACTTCACATCTCATCCCCACCTCCCTTCTCATCCCCACCTCTCCATGCCATCCCCACCTCACATCTCATCCCCACCTCCATGCCATCCCCACCTCACATTAAATCCATCCCCGCCTCCCGACCTCATTTCTATTCTGACTCGAGGAAAAAATACTCCGTCACTTCCGGTATAAGGACCAAGGTCGTTCATAGCTTGCGCACTCTATGCCGTATCATTGCACCCCCTCCCCCACCCCACCACCCCCACCCCTACCCTTATCACACCCCCTCCCCCACCCCCACCCTACACCCCCACCCCCCACCCCAAACCCCCACTCCTACCCCTACCCTTACCACCACCCCCACCCTAATCCCTATCCCCAACCCCACCCCACCCCCAACCCCCCACTCTCCTCGTCTCGCTTCCCTGGAATCATTAATCGTCGTCACCCGCTCGCCGGTTGCATGGGTGGCGCCCTCGGCCGTCAAAGGAAGGAACCCGAGCTGTATGTATAAGTAATCCGTGAAGGAAATTGAAGCTGTTTCCCGGAGTTGACGGTGATAGCGTTAATAAGACTGCGGACCGTTTCGTTTCGGTGCCCGGCTCGGTATGCATGCATATATATATATATGTATATATATGGCCGTGGGGGGGGGGGGGGGGAGGGGGTTAGCCAGAGGGAGACATGGGGGTAAGGTGGCGGAGAGGACTCTGAAGGGAGAGGTGGGAGTTAGGTGGCGGGGGGGGGGGAGGCTGAAGGGATAGGTGTGGGTTAGGCAAGGGGTGGGGGGGTCGGGGGTGCAGTTTATGGCGTGCCATGATGGCCGCCACATGCGGTCCGTAGATGGACATCGACTGGTGTCTGACCCGGACAACGATTAACACCCGTCCCCGACCACCTCCCCCAGATGATCCCATTACCATCACCGACCACCTTCCCAGATGACCCCATTACCATCACCGACCCCCTTCCCCAGATGACCCCATTACCATCACCGACCCCCTTCCCCAGATGACCCCATTACCATCCCCGACCACCTCCCCCAGATGGTCCCATTACCATCCCCGACCACCTCCCCCAGATGATCCCATTACCATCACCGACCACCTTCCCCAGTTGATCCCATTACCATCCCCGACCCCCTTCCCCAGATGATCCCATTACCATCACCGACCACCTTCCCTAGATGATCCCATTACCATCACCGACCACCTTCCCCAGATGATCCCATTACCATCCCCGACCACCTTCCCCAGATGATCCCATTACCATCACCGACCACCTCCCCCAGATGGTCCCATTACCATCACCGACCACCTTCCCCAGATGACCCCATTACCATCACCGACCCCCTTCCCCAGATGATCCCATTACCATCACCGACCACCTTCCCTAGATGATCCCATTACCATCACCGACCACCTTCCCCAGATGATCCCATTACCATCACCGACCCCCTTCCCCAGATGATCCCATTACCATCACCGACCCCCTTCCCAGATGATCCCATTACCATCACCGACCACCTTCCCCAGATGATCCCCTTACCATCACCGACCACCTTCCTCAGATGATCCCATTACCATCACCGACCACCTTCCCCAGATGATCCCATTACCATCACCGACCCCCTTCCCCAGATGATCCCATTACCATCACCGACCACCTTCCCCAGATGATCCCATTACCATCACCGACCACCTCCCCCAGATGATCCCATTACCATCACCGACCCCCTTCCCCAGATGATCCCATTACCATCACCGACCACCTTCCCTAGATGATCCCATTACCATCACCGACCACCTTCCCCAGATGATCCCATTACCATCACCGACCCCCTTCCCCAGATGATCCCATTACCATCACCGACCACCTTCCCCAGATGATCCCATTACCATCACCGACCACCTCCCCCAGATGATCCCATTACCATCACCGACCCCCTTCCCCAGATGGTCCCATTACCATCACCGACCCCCTTCCCCAGATGATCCCATTACCATCACCGACCACCTTCCCCAGATGATCCCATTACCATCACCGACCACCTCCCCCAGATGATCCCATTACCATCACCGACCCCCTTCCCCAGATGATCCCATTACCATCACCGACCACCTTCCCTAGATGATCCCATTACCATCACCGACCACCTTCCCCAGATGATCCCATTACCATCACCGACCACCTTCCCCAGATGATCCCATTACCATCACCGACCACCTTCCCCAGATGATCCCATTACCATCACCGAACACCTTCCCCAGATGATCCCCTTACCATCACCGACCACCTTCCCCAGATGATCCCATTACCATCACCGACCACCTTCCCCAGATGATCCCATTACCATCACCGACCACCTCCCCCAGATGATCCCATTACCATCACCGACCCCCTTCCCCAGATGATCCCATTACCATCACCGACCACCTTCCCTAGATGATCCCATTACCATCACCGACCACCTTCCCCAGATGATCCCATTACCATCACCAACCACCTTCCCCAGATGACCCCATTACCATCACCGACCACCTTCCCCAGATGATCCCATTACCATCACCGACCACCTTCCCCAGATGATCCCATTGCCATCACCGACCCCCTTCTCCAGATGATCCCATTACCATCACCGACCACCTTCCCCAGATGATCCCATTACCATCACCGACCACCTTCCCCAGATGATCCCATTACCATCACCGACCACCTTCCCCAGATGATCCCATTACCATCACCGACCACCTTCCCCAGATGATCCCATTACCATCACCGACCCCCTTCCCCAGATGATCCCATTACCATCACCGACCCCCTTCCCCAGATGATCCCATTACTATCACCGACCCCCTTCCCCAGATGATCCCATTACCATCACCGACCACCTTCCCCAGATGATCCCATTGCTATCACCGACCCCCTTCCCCAGATGACCCCATTACCATCACCGACCACCTCCCCCAGATGATCCCATTACCATCACCGACCCGCTTCCCCAGATGGTCCCATTACCATCAACGACCACCTTCCCCAGATGATCCCATTACCATCACCGACCCCCTTCCCCAGATGATCCCATTACCATCACCGACCCCCTTCCCCAGATGATCCCATTACCATCACCGACCCCCTTCCCCAGATGGTCCCATTACCATCACCAACCACCTTCCCCAGATGATCCCATTACCATCACCGACCACCTTCCCCAGATGATCCCATTACCATCACCGACCACCTTCCCCAGATGATCCCATTACCATCACCGACCCCCTTCCCCAGATGACCCCATTACCATCACCAACCACCTTCCCCAGATGATCCCATTACCATCACCGACCCGCTTCCCCAGATGGTCTCATTACCATCACCGACCACCTTCCCCAGATGATCCCATTACCATCACCGACCCCCTTCCCCAGATGATCTCATTACCATCACCGACCCCCTTCCCCAGATGATCCCATTACCATCACCGACCCCCTTCCCCAGATGGTCCCATTACCATCACCAACCACCTTCCTCAGATGATCCCATTACCATCACCGACCACCTTCCCCAGATGATCCCATTACCATCACCGACCCCCTTCCCCAGATGATCCCATTACCATCACCGACCACCTTCCCCAGATGATCCCATTACCATCACCGACCACCTTCCCCAGATGATCCCATTACCATCACCGACCACCTTCCCCAGATGATCCCATTACCATCACCGACCCCCTTCCCCAGATGATCCCATTACCATCACCGACCACCTTCCCCAGATGATCCCATTACCATCACCGACCCCCTTCCCCAGATGATCCCATTACCATCACCGACCCCCTTCCCCAGATGATCCCATTACCATCACAGACCCCCTTCCCCAGATGACCCCATTACCATCACCGACCACCTTCCCCAGATGATCCCATTGCCATCACCGACCCCCTTCTCCAGATGATCCCATTACCATCACCGACCACCTTCCCCAGATGATCCCATTACCATCACCGACCACCTTCCCCAGATGATCCCATTACCATCACCGACCACCTTCCCCAGATGATCCCATTACCATCACCGACCACCTTCCCCAGATGATCCCATTACCATCACCGACCCCCTTCCCCAGATGATCCCATTACCATCACCGACCTCCTTCCCCAGATGATCCCATTACTATCACCGACCCCCTTCCCCAGATGATCCCATTACCATCACCGACCACCTTCCCCAGATGATCCCATTGCTATCACCGACCCCCTTCCCCAGATGACCCCATTACCATCACCGACCACCTCCCCCAGATGATCCCATTACCATCACCGACCCGCTTCCCCAGATGGTCCCATTACCATCAACGACCACCTTCCCCAGATGATCCCATTACCATCACCGACCCCCTTCCCCAGATGATCCCATTACCATCACCGACCCCCTTCCCCAGATGATCCCATTACCATCACCGACCCCCTTCCCCAGATGGTCCCATTACCATCACCAACCACCTTCCCCAGATGATCCCATTACCATCACCGACCACCTTCCCCAGATGATCCCATTACCATCACCGACCACCTTCCCCAGATGATCCCATTACCATCACCGACCCCCTTCCCCAGATGACCCCATTACCATCACCGACCACCTTCCCCAGATGATCCCATTACCATCACCGACCCGCTTCCCCAGATGGTCTCATTACCATCACCGACCACCTTCCCCAGATGATCCCATTACCATCACCGACCCCCTTCCCCAGATGATCTCATTACCATCACCGACCCCCTTCCCCAGATGATCCCATTACCATCACCGACCCCCTTCCCCAGATGGTCCCATTACCATCACCAACCACCTTCCTCAGATGATCCCATTACCATCACCGACCACCTTCCCCAGATGATCCCATTACCATCACCGACCCCCTTCCCCAGATGATCCCATTACCATCACCGACCACCTTCCCCAGATGATCCCATTACCATCACCGACCACCTTCCCCAGATGATCCCATTACCATCACCGACCACCTTCCCCAGATGATCCCATTACCATCACCGACCCCCTTCCCCAGATGATCCCATTACCATCACCGACCACCTTCCCCAGATGATCCCATTACCATCACCGACCCCCTTCCCCAGATGATCCCATTACCATCACCGACCCCCTTCCCCAGATGATCCCATTACCATCACAGACCCCCTTCCCCAGATGACCCCATTACCATCACCGACCACCTTCCCCAGATGGTCCCATTACCATCACCGACCACCTTCCCCAGATGATCCCATTACCATCACCGACCCCCTTCCCCAGATGGTCCAATTACCATCACCGACCACCTTCCCCAGATGATCCCATTACCATCACCGACCACCTTCCCCAGATGATCCGATTACCATCACCGACCCCCTTCCCCAGATGATCTCATTACCATCACCGACCCCCTTCCCCAGATGGTCCCATTACCATCCCCGACCACCTCCCCCAGATGGTCCCATTACCATCACCAACCACCTTCCTCAGATGATCCCATTACCATCACCGACCCCCTTCCCCAGATGATCCCATTACCATCACCGACCACCTTCCCCAGATGATCCCATTACCATCACCGACCCCCTTCCCCAGATGATCCCATTACCATCACCGACCACCTTCCCCAGACGATCCCATTACCATCACCGACCCCCTTCCCCAGATGATCCCATTACCATCACCGACCCCCTTCCCCAGATGATCCCATTACCATCACCGACCACCTTCCCCAGATGATCCCATTACCATCACCGACCCCCTTCCCCAGATGATCCCATTACCATCACCGACCACCTTCCCCAGATGATCCCATTACCATCACAGACCCCCTTCCCCAGATGACCCCATTACCATCACCGACCACCTTCCCCAGATGGTCCCATTACCATCACCGACCACCTTCCCCAGATGATCCCATTACCATCACCGACCACCTTCCCCAGATGATCCCATTACCATCACCGACCCCCTTCCCCAGATGGTCCAATTACCATCCCCGACCACCTCCCCCAGATGGTCCCATTACCATCACCGACCACCTTCCCCAGATGATCCCATTACCATCACCGACCCCCTTCCCCAGATGATCCCATTACCATCACCGACCACCTTCCCCAGATGATCCCATTACCATCACCGACCCCCTTCCCCAGATGATCCCATTACCATCACCGACCACCTTCCCCAGACGATCCCATTACCATCACCGACCCCCTTCCCCAGATGATCCCATTACCATCACCGACCCCCTTCCCCAGATGATTCCATTACCATCACCGACCACCTTCCCCAGATGATCCCATTACCATCACTGACCACCTTCCCCAGATGATCCGATTACCATCACCGACCACCTCCCCCAGATGATCCCATTACCATCACCAACCACCTTCCCCAGATGATCCCATTACCATCACCGACCACCTTCCCCAGATGATCCCATTACCATCACCGACCCCCTTCCCCAGATGATCCCATTACCATCAGCGACCCCCTTCCCCAGATAATCCCATTTCCATCACCGACCACCTTCCCCAGATGATCCCATTACCCTCACCGACCACCTTCCCCAGATGATCCGATTACCATCACCGACCACCTCCCCCAGATGATCCCATTACCATCACCGACCCCCTTCCCCAGATGGTCCCATTACCATCCCCGACCACCTCCCCCAGATGGTCCCATTACCATCACCGACCACCTTCCCCAGATGATCCCATTACCATCACCGACCCCCTTCCCCAGATGATCCCATTACCATCACCGACCACCTTCCCCAGATGATCCCATTACCATCACCGACCCCCTTCCCCAGATGATCCCATTACCATCACCGACCACCTTCCCCAGACGATCCCATTACCATCACCGACCCCCTTCCCCAGATGATCCCATTACCATCACCGACCCCCTTCCCCAGATGATCCCATTACCATCACCGACCACCTTCCCCAGATGATCCCATTACCATCACCGACCACCTTCCCCAGATGATCCGATTACCATCACCGACCACCTCCCCCAGATGATCCCATTACCATCACCGACCACCTCCCCCAGATGATCCCATTACCATCACCAACCACCTTCCCCGGATGATCCCATTACCATCCCCGACCACCTTCCCCAGATGATCTCATTACCATCCCCGACCACCTTCCCCAGATGATCCCATTACCATCGCCGACCACCTTCCCCAGATGATCCCATTACCATCGCCGACCACCTTCCCCAGATGATCCCATTACCATCACCGACCACCTTCCCCAGATGATCCCATTACCATCACCAACCACCTTCCCCAGATGATCCCATTACCATCACCGACCCCCTTCCCCAGATGATCCCATTACCATCACCGACCACCTTCCCCAGATGACCCCATTACCATCACCGACCACCTTCCCCAGATGATCCCATTACCATCCCCGACCACCTCCCCCAGATGAACCCATTACCATCACCGACCACCTTCCCCGGATGATCCCATTACCATCACCGACCACCTCCCCCAGATGATCCCATTACCATCACCGACCCCCTTCCCCAGATGATCCCATTACCATCACCGCCCACCTTTCCCAGATGATCCCATTACCATCACCGACCACCTTCCCCAGATGATCCCATTACCATCACCGACCACCTTCCCCAGATGACCCCATTACCATCACCGACCCCCTTCCCCAGATGGTCCCATTACCATCACCGACCACCTTCCCCAGATGACCCCATTACCATCACCGACCCCCTTCCCAAGATGGTCCCATTACCATCACCGACCCCCTTCCCCAGATGATCCCATTACCATCACCGACCCCCTTCCCCAGATAATCCCATTACCATCACCGACCACCTTCCCCAGATGATCCCATTACCATCACCGACCACCTTCCCCAGATGATCCGATTACCATCACCGACCACCTCCCCCAGATGATCCCATTACCATCACCGACCCCCTTCCCCAGATGGTCCCATTACCATCCCCGACCACCTCCCCCAGATGGTCCCATTACCATCACCGACCACCTTCCCCAGATGATCCCATTACCATCACCGACCCCCTTCCCCAGATGATCCCATTACCATCACCGACCACCTTCCCCAGATGATCCCATTACCATCACCGACCCCCTTCCCCAGATGATCCCATTACCATCACCGACCACCTTCCCCAGACGATCCCATTACCATCACCGACCCCCTTCCCCAGATGATCCCATTACCATCACCGACCCCCTTCCCCAGATGATCCCATTACCATCACCGACCACCTTCCCCAGATGATCCCATTACCATCACCGACCCCCTTCCCCAGATGATCCCATTACCATCACCGACCCCCTTCCCCAGATGATCCCATTACCATCACCGACCACCTTCCCCAGATGATCCCATTACCATCACCGACCACCTTCCCCAGATGATCCGATTACCATCACCGACCACCTCCCCCAGATGATCCCATTACCATCACCAACCACCTTCCCCAGATGATCCCATTACCATCACCGACCACCTTCCCCAGATGATCCCATTACCATCACCGACCCCCTTCCCCAGATGATCCCATTACCATCAGCGACCCCCTTCCCCAGATAATCCCATTACCATCACCGACCACCTTCCCCAGATGATCCCATTACCATCACCGACCACCTTCCCCAGATGATCCGATTACCATCACCGACCACCTCCCCCAGATGATCCCATTACCATCACCGACCCCCTTCCCCAGATGGTCCCATTACCATCCCCGACCACCTCCCCCAGATGGTCCCATTACCATCACCGACCACCTTCCCCAGATGATCCCATTACCATCACCGACCCCCTTCCCCAGATGATCCCATTACCATCACCGACCACCTTCCCCAGATGATCCCATTACCATCACCGACCCCCTTCCCCAGATGATCCCATTACCATCACCGACCACCTTCCCCAGACGATCCCATTACCATCACCGACCCCCTTCCCCAGATGATCCCATTACCATCACCGACCCCCTTCCCCAGATGATCCCATTACCATCACCGACCACCTTCCCCAGATGATCCCATTACCATCACCGACCACCTTCCCCAGATGATCCGATTACCATCACCGACCACCTCCCCCAGATGATCCCATTACCATCACCGACCACCTCCCCCAGATGATCCCATTACCATCACCAACCACCTTCCCCGGATGATCCCATTACCATCCCCGACCACCTTCCCCAGATGATCCCATTACCATCCCCGACCACCTTCTCCAGATGATCCCATTACCATCGCCGACCACCTTCCCCAGATGATCCCATTACCATCGCCGACCACCTTCCCCAGATGATCCCATTACCATCACCGACCACCTTCCCCAGATGATCCCATTACCATCACCAACCACCTTCCCCAGATGATCCCATTACCATCACCGACCCCCTTCCCCAGATGATCCCATTACCATCACCGACCACCTTCCCCAGATGACCCCATTACCATCACCGACCACCTTCCCCAGATGATCCCATTACCATCCCCGACCACCTCCCCCAGATGAACCCATTACCATCACCGACCACCTTCCCCGGATGATCCCATTACCATCACCGACCACCTCCCCCAGATGATCCCATTACCATCACCGACCCCCTTCCCCAGATGATCCCATTACCATCACCGCCCACCTTTCCCAGATGATCCCATTACCATCACCGACCACCTTCCCCAGATGATCCCATTACCATCACCGACCACCTTCCCCAGATGACCCCATTACCATCACCGACCCCCTTCCCCAGATGGTCCCATTACCATCACCGACCACCTTCCCCAGATGACCCCATTACCATCACCGACCCCCTTCCCCAGATGGTCCCCTTACCATCCCCGACCCCCTTCCCCAGATGATCCCATTACCATCACCGACCCCCTTCCCCAGATAATCCCATTACCATCACCGACCCCCTTCCCCAGATGGTCCCATTACCATCCCCGACCACCTCCCCCAGATGGTCCCATTACCATCACCGACCACCTTCCCCAGATGATCCCATTACCATCACCGACCCCCTTCCCCAGATGATCCCATTACCATCACCGACCACCTTCCCCAGATGATCCCATTACCATCACCGACCCCCTTCCCCAGATGATCCCATTACCATCACCGACCACCTTCCCCAGACGATCCCATTACCATCACCGACCCCCTTCCCCAGATGATCCCATTACCATCACCGACCCCCTTCCCCAGATGATCCCATTACCATCACCGACCACCTTCCCCAGATGATCCCATTACCATCACCGACCACCTTCCCCAGATGATCCGATTACCATCACCGACCACCTCCCCCAGATGATCCCATTACCATCACCGACCACCTCCCCCAGATGATCCCATTACCATCACCAACCACCTTCCCCGGATGATCCCATTACCATCCCCGACCACCTTCCCCAGATGATCCCATTACCATCCCCGACCACCTTCTCCAGATGATCCCATTACCATCGCCGACCACCTTCCCCAGATGATCCCATTACCATCGCCGACCACCTTCCCCAGATGATCCCATTACCATCACCGACCACCTTCCCCAGATGATCCCATTACCATCACCGACCACCTTCCCCAGATGATCCCATTACCATCACCAACCACCTTCCCCAGATGATCCCATTACCATCACCGACCCCCTTCCCCAGATGATCCCATTACCATCACCGACCACCTTCCCCAGATGACCCCATTACCATCACCGACCACCTTCCCCAGATGATCCCATTACCATCCCCGACCACCTCCCCCAGATGAACCCATTACCATCACCGACCACCTTCCCCGGATGATCCCATTACCATCACCGACCACCTCCCCCAGATGATCCCATTACCATCACCGACCCCCTTCCCCAGATGATCCCATTACCATCACCGCCCACCTTTCCCAGATGATCCCATTACCATCACCGACCACCTTCCCCAGATGATCCCATTACCATCACCGACCACCTTCCCCAGATGACCCCATTACCATCACCGACCCCCTTCCCCAGATGGTCCCATTACCATCACCGACCACCTTCCCCAGATGACCCCATTACCATCACCGACCCCCTTCCCCAGATGGTCCCCTTACCATCCCCGACCCCCTTCCCCAGATGATCCCATTACCATCACCGACCCCCTTCCCCAGATAATCCCATTACCATCACCGACCACCTTCCCCAGATGATCCCATTACCATCACCGACCACCTTCCCCAGATGATCCGATTACCATCACCGACCACCTCCCCCAGATGATCCCATTACCATCACCGACCCCCTTCCCCAGATGGTCCCATTACCATCCCCGACCACCTCCCCCAGATGGTCCCATTACCATCACCGACCACCTTCCCCAGATGATCCCATTACCATCACCGACCCCCTTCCCCAGATGATCCCATTACCATCACCGACCACCTTCCCCAGATGATCCCATTACCATCACCGACCCCCTTCCCCAGATGATCCCATTACCATCACCGACCACCTTCCCCAGACGATCCCATTACCATCACCGACCCCCTTCCCCAGATGATCCCATTACCATCACCGACCCCCTTCCCCAGATGATCCCATTACCATCACCGACCACCTTCCCCAGATGATCCCATTACCATCACCGACCACCTTCCCCAGATGATCCGATTACCATCACCGACCACCTCCCCCAGATGATCCCATTACCATCACCGACCACCTCCCCCAGATGATCCCATTACCATCACCAACCACCTTCCCCGGATGATCCCATTACCATCCCCGACCACCTTCCCCAGATGATCCCATTACCATCCCCGACCACCTTCCCCAGATGATCCCATTACCATCGCCGACCACCTTCCCCAGATGATCCCATTACCATCGCCGACCACCTTCCCCAGATGATCCCATTACCATCACCGACCACCTTCCCCAGATGATCCCATTACCATCACCAACCACCTTCCCCAGATGATCCCATTACCATCACCGACCCCCTTCCCCAGATGATCCCATTACCATCACCGACCACCTTCCCCAGATGACCCCATTACCATCACCGACCACCTTCCCCAGATGATCCCATTACCATCCCCGACCACCTCCCCCAGATGAACCCATTACCATCACCGACCACCTTCCCCGGATGATCCCATTACCATCACCGACCACCTCCCCCAGATGATCCCATTACCATCACCGACCCCCTTCCCCAGATGATCCCATTACCATCACCGACCACCTTTCCCAGATGATCCCATTACCATCACCGACCACCTTCCCCAGATGATCCCATTACCATCACCGACCACCTTCCCCAGATGACCCCATTACCATCACCGACCCCCTTCCCCAGATGGTCCCATTACCATCACCGACCACCTTCCCCAGATGACCCCATTACCATCACCGACCCCCTTCCCCAGATGGTCCCATTACCATCACCGACCCCCTTCCCCAGATGATCCCATTACCATCACCGACCCCCTTCCCCAGATGATCCCATTACCATCACCGACCACCTTCCCCATATGGTCCCCTTACCCAAGACGAACAGAGCGGACATGGAGTCATGACGCCCATTATGTCCTTCCCTTGCTGTTTGGTTCCTTCGGCAACGTGTTCGGTTGTTGCCGGTTCATTCGAGTTGCCCGTTCGTCTGTTTTTTTTTCGCTCGCCTTCGTGTTAAGAGTAATAACTGTCGGACCGTCTTGTTCTCCGTGCGTTCGTCCGTTCCATCGTCCGTTGATCTGTCTGTGGATCTACCTGTTATTTAGCTCGTTCTTCTATTTGTGTCTTCGTTAAGTCGTCCGTTCGTCCGGTTGTCCACCTAATTGTTCGTCCGGGTGTTTCCACCGGTCTGTCCGGTTGTTTTTCGTCCGTCCACCCGTTCCCCAGGTTATCCGGTGAAGTGTGGTTGATGGAACCATGTCTCCGGTGGTTATCGTCTCACGTGATGCTCTGGTGCCGTGTAAACCGTATATAGGATAAATTTATGATAAGGACTCCTTATTATCGCCCACTACCGCCGCCTTCGTACCGTGCAAGTTTTACCGCTCTGCCATGTGCCGTATACTTCACACACCCCTGCCTCACGCCCACCCCGCCTCCCCCCTAGCTCCCTTTGCCCATCTACCCTTTATCGACCTCAACCCCTGACCACTCCACCCCCTCCCCACTCCTCCATATCCTTGACACACCACGGGGAGCAGGGGGGGGGGGGAGACCAAGGGTTCCTTGTCACGTAAGTCTTTTGTACGACTCTTCTTGTCTCCACCCCAGACACACTCCAAGTAACTTACTGATGAGGGCCGCGGCCTGTTGACCCCCCGGTGACCAGTCCCTGGGTGGCCGAGTGTTGCTAGCTCCTTTCAGGACCTGCCCGAAAGCCGCCGCCAACCTGCCAGCTATATCTGTTGCGTGAATGGTCGGCTGTCAAAACTCTATTATGTTTCCGTTAACGTCCCGTTTGATTTTGTTCTTCGTTTTGTGGCCGAACTGTTGTCAAGCGGCAGTCAATACTGAATATTGATGAGTCTCCTAGCCTTCCGTTGGGCCCATTTTTCTAACTCTCATTTGTCACCAGAAAATTGCCTTTTAGACTAGGTGCAGGTCGGGAGATTCGAGTTTGTTCGTTCTCAGATGATCCCATCTCAGATGTCGTCTTCTGTCCGTTCTCGCTCCAGATCAGTTGTCTTCTGTCTGTTCTCGCTCCAGATCACGTGTCTTCTGTCTGTTCTCGCTCCATATCACTTGTCTGCTGTCCGTTCTAGTTCCAGATCACTTGTTTTCTGTCTGTTCTCGCTCCAGATCACTTGTCTTCTGTCTGTTCTCGCTCCAGATCACTTGTCTTCTGTCCGTTCTTGCTCCAGATCACTTGTCTTCTGTCCGTTCTCGCTCCAGGTCACTTGTCTTCTGTCTGTTCTCGCTCCAGATCACTTTTCTTCTGTCCGTTCTAGTTTCAGATCACTTATTGTCTGTCTGTTCTCGCTCCAGATCACTTGTCTTCTGTCCGTTCTCGCTCCAGATCGCTTGTCTTCTGTCCGTTCTCGCTCCAGATCGCTTGTCTTATGTCCGTTCTCGCCTCAGATCACTTGTCTTCTGTCCGTTCTTGCTCCAGATCACTTGTCTTCTGTCCGTTCTCGCTCCAGATCACTTGTCTTCTGTCCGTTCTAGTTTCAGATCACTTATTGTCTGTCTGTTCTCGCTCCAGATCACTTGTCTTCTGTCTGTTCTCGCTCCAGATCACTTGTCTTCTGTCCGTTCTCGCCCCAGATCACTTGTCTTCTCTCCGTTCTCGCTCCAGATCGCTTGTCTTATGTCCGTTCTCGCTCCAGATCACTTGTCTTCTGTCCGTTCTTGCTCCAGATCACTTGTCTTCTGTCCGTTCTTGCTCCAGATCACTTGTCTTCTGTCCGTTCTCGCTCCAGGTCACTTGTCTTCTGTCTGTTCTCGCTCCAGATCACTTGTCTTCTGTCCGTTCTAGTTCCAGATCACTTATTTTCTGTCTGTTCTCGCTCCAGATCACTTGTCTTCTGTCCGTTCTCGCCCCAGATCACTTGTCTTCTGTCCGTTCTCGCTCCAGATCGCTTGTCTTATGTCCGTTCTCGCTCCAGATCACTTGTCTTCTGTCCGTTCTTGCTCCAGATCACTTGTCTTCTGTTCGTTCTCGCTCCAGGTCACTTGTCTTCTGTCTGTTCTCGCTCCAGATCACTTGTCTTCCGTCCGTTCTAGTTCCAGATCACTTATTTTCTGTCCGTTCTCGCTCCAGATCACTTGTCTTCTGTCCGTTCTCGCCCCAGATCACTTGTCTTGTGTCCGTTCTCGCTCCAGATCGCTTGTCTTATGTCCGTTCTCGCTCCAGATCACTTGACTTCTGTCCGTTCTCGCTCCGGATCACTTGTCTTCTGTCCGTTCTCGCTCCAGATCACTTGTCTTGTGTCCGTTCTAGTTCCAGATCACCCGTACTTGGTTCTCTCTCGCCCCTGATGACATTTGACCTTTTCCTTATCGCTGCTTTCAGATGACATTGGTCATATAGATGGCAACCCGGGACCAAGGAACATCAAGCAAGCCTTGGAGCCTCCCAAATCTCTGGAGGTCGAGGTCATGTCAAGCAAGGCCAAGGTCACAGTGTCTGTTGACGGCGCGATGGTAAGTGAGGCTTGGAGGACAATCTGTGTGTGTGGGGGGTGGAGGGGGGTGAGGGGCCGGGGGGGGGGGGGGTGGTAAACTCGTATGATGACACCCATCCGACTCAGGTATAAATCAATTTCCTTATTTTGTTTTGTGTTTAAAACTAAAGATGAATGGGGATTTAGAACTAACCCAAAGATACCTTCCGCGTGAAGCTCTTTTGTGTTTTGTGCGAGATAATGTCAAAAAGCTTCTTGGCTTCGAAGCTCCGCGTCCATCATCACCGGAAATTGTGCTAACATGTTTTACTGTATCATGTGGCAACGTTATGCATAAAGTTGTGAAGCAGACTGTGTCAGTGAGGTAGTGTCAGTGAGGTAGCGTCAGTGAGGTAGTGTCAGTGAGGTAGTGTCAGTGAGGTAGTGTCAGTGAGGTAGTGTTAGTGAAGTAGTGTCATTGAGGTGGCGTCAGTGATGTAGTGTTAGTGAAGTAGTGTCAGTAAGGGAGTTTCGGCAAGGGAGTGTGTGTGAGGTAGTGTCAGTAAGGTTGTGTCAGTGAGGTAGTGTCAGTGAGGTAGTGTCATTGAGGTGGCGTCAGTGATGTAGTGTTAGTGAAGTAGTGTCAGAAAGGGAGTTTCAGCAAGGGAGTGTCTGTGAGGTAGTGTCAGTAAGGTTGTGTCAGTGAGGTAGTGTCAGTGAGGTAGTGTCAGTGAGGTAGTGTCAGTGAGGTAGTATCAATGAGGTAGTGTCAGTGAGGTAGTGTCAGTGAGGTAGTGTCAGTAAGGTTGTGTCAGTGAGGTAGTGTCAGTGAGGTAGTGTCAATGAGGTAGTGTCAGTCAGGTAGTGTCAGTAAGGTAGTGTCAGTGACGTGTCACTGAGGTAGTGTCAGTAAGGTGTCAGTGAGGTAGTGTCAGTAAGGAAGTGTAAGTGAGGTAGTGTCAGTGAGGTAGTGTCAGTGAGGTAGTGTCAGTGAGGTAGTGTCAGTGAGGTAGTGTCAGTGAGACAGTGTCAGTGAGGTAGTGTCAGTGAGGTAGTGTCAGTAAGGAAGTGTCAGTGAGGTAGTGTCAGTGAGGTACTGTCAGTGATTGTGTCGCCGACCTTTCGCACCGACCCTTTAATGTCGCCCCCAGCCGGCCACCGCTGCTGCAGCGACGAAAGAGCCCAATATCTTAGCTGATAACTTTTGCTCAAGTACTGGGAAGGAAGAGGGAGGGGGATTGAGTGGGGCGGGGAGGAGAGGGGGGAATGATGTCGTTAAGTGGCAATATTAAATAATATGGGGCGGCCTCACATTTTTCCGTTGCCACCCCCATCCCGCCCAAGCCCCACCCCCCACACCCACACACACTGCGAGTCATCATTGCACACTACACACTCTGCACCCCTACACTTCACCCCCACACTCCCTATATCTCAAACACCGCACTCTCACACTCCCTATCCCCACAATCCATACCTCCACACTCCCTACCCCCACACTCCATACCCCCCACACTCTCTACCCCCACACTCCGTACCCTCCACACTCCCTACCCCCCACACTTCATACCCCCACACTCCCTACCCCCTCACACTCCCACTCCCTGCTCCCACAGTCCCTACCCTCCACACTCCGCACTCCCACTCCCTGCCCCCACACTCCCTGCATCCAACACTCCCTGTGCCCACACTCCCTGCCCCATAGTCCCTACCCTCCACACTCCGCATTCCCACTCCCTGCCCCACACTCCCTGCATCCAACACTCCCTGTGCCCACACTCCCTGCCCCATAGTCCCTACCCTCCACACTCCGCATTCCCACTCCCTGCCCCCACGCTCCATGCCCCCACACTTACTACCCTCTACACTCCGCACTCCCACTCCCTGCCCCCACGCTTCATCCCCCCACACTCACTACCCTCCACACTCCGCACTCCCACTCCCTGCCCCCACGCTCCATGCCCCCACACTCACTACCCTCCACACTCCGCATTCCCACTCCCTGCCCCCACGCTCCATGCCCCCACACTCACTACCCTCCACACTCCTCACTCCCACTCCCTGCCCCCACGCTCCATGCCCCCACACTTACTACCCTCCACACTCCGCACTCCCACTCCCTGCCCCCACGCTCCATCCCCCCACACACACTACCCTCCACACTCCGCACTCCCACTCCCTGCCCCACACTCCCTGCATCCAACACTCCCTGTGCCCACACTCCCTGCCCCATAGTTCCTACCCTCCACACTCCGCATTCCCACTCCCTGCCCCCACGCTCCATGCCCCCACACTTACTACCCTCTACACTCCGCACTCCCACTCCCTGCCCCCACGCTCCATCCCCCCACACTCACTACCCTCCACACTCCGCACTCCCACTCCCTGCCCCCACGCTCCATGCCCCCACACTCACTACCCTCCACACTCCGCATTCCCACTCCCTGCCCCCACGCTCCATGCCCCCACACTCACTACCCTCCACACTCCTCACTCCCACTCCCTGCCCCCACGCTCCATGCCCCCACACTTACTACCCTCCACACTCCGCACTCCCACTCCCTGCCCCCACGCTTCATCCCCCCACACTCACTACCCTCCACACTCCGCACTCCCACTCCCTGCCCCCACGCTCCATGCCCCCACACTCACACTTACTACCCTCCACACTCCGCACTCCCACTCCCTGTGCCCACACTCCCTGCCCCCATAGCCCCTACCCTCCACACTCTGCACTCCCACTCCCTGCCCCCACACTCCCTTCCACCACACTCCATATATCCACTCCCTACCCGCCACACTCCATACCCCCCCCCAAAAAAACAAAACAAAAAAAACACAAAAAACCTCCGTACCTCCCACACTCCCTGGTCCCACACTCCCAACCCTCCAATCTGCCTACCCCCCACACTCCCTATCCCCCACACTCCCTACCCCCACACTCCCAACCCTCCAATCTGCCTACCCCCCACATATCCTATCCCCCACACTCCCTACCCCACTCTCCCTACTCCCACACTCCCTATATCACATTCCCTACCCTCGCACTCCACCATCCGCCGCACTCCCCATACCCCCACACTACCCGTCCCCCCACACTCCTCGTACCCCCCTAATCCCCCCCATCCCCACACTCCCCCTATCCCCTCATTCCCTCCACCCCCACACTCGCCCTACCCCCACACTCCCCGTCCAACCACACTCCCCGTACCCCCCCCTCCCCAATCCCCCGCCATCGCCACGCTCCCCCTATCCTCTCACTCCCCCCCCCCCCGCACTCGCCCTACCCCCACACTCCCTCGACCCCCATCCCCGGGTCGGGGTGACGTGTGTAACGCCGTAAAACTTATCCCTGATGTTGATGTATCAGTCTCGCGGTGGTCAGCGGAGAGGAGGGGGGCGGCGGGGGCGGGCGGGGGCGGGGGGGGGGGGGCGGCATGACGGTGAGGTGTGGACCTTTGAATGTGTCATTGGGACGATAGAGGGAGCCATAGGTCTGGGACCAGAACGTCGGTTAGGTGCTAGCTCTGAGACTCATTTGGGGTGGAGGTAGGAGTATGGAAGGGGAGGGGAGGGAGGGGGGTGGGGGGCTGGGCTGGGTCAGGGTTAAATGGGAATATAGCTGGATATATTTGTATATGAACCGCTGTATGGGATCGGGGTGGTTGGGTGGGGGGGGGGTCAGGTCGGGGTGTAGGCCTTAATACATGTTTGGTGCTCTCCAAATTGAAGTACTGGCGGGTGTCTTGGGAGCGGTTTTACGACCCCGAGATCACTGAGGCAATACCGACACCTTTCTCATAACCCACTGCCCCCCCCCCCCTCCACACACACACGCCTTCCCTACTTCCCCAGTTCCGCCCCACCATGGACTCCCTGGCTAATAGGAAGAGGACGCTAGCTGCTGTGTTCAGCTGTGGCCGACAATGGTTTATCGGGGCTGCGATCAGTGTCAATGGGCCGTACAATATTGCCCTCCTGGTGTGGCGGCCTCTAGGCCCAACAGCAGCGTTCTATATCTGATGAGGCTACCTTTTGTGGGCTGATATCATCTGATATGGCGTGATATCTTCTGATATGGCAAGATATCTTCTGATCTGGCAAGATATATTCTGATATGGTGTGATATCTTCTGATATGGCGTGACATCTTCTGATATGGCGTGATATCTTCTGATATGGCGTGATGTCTTCTGATATGGCGTGATATCTGCTGATATGGCGTGACATCTTCTGATATGGCGTGATATCTTCTGATATGGCGTGATATCTTCTGATATAGCGTGATATCTTCTGATATGGCGTGATAACTTCTGATATGGCGTGATATCTTCTGATATGGCTTGACGTCACATAATAGCTTCTGATATGACGTGATACCATCTGATTTCATCTGATATGGCGTGATATCTTCTGATATGGCAAGATATCTTCTGATCTGGCAAGATATCTTCTGATCTGGCAAGATATATTCTGATATGGTGTGATATCTTCTGATATGGCGTGACATCTTCTGATATGGCGTGATATCTTCTGATATGGCGTGATGTCTTCTGATATGGCGTGATATCTGCTGATATGGCGTGACATCTTCTGATATGGCGTGATATCTTCTGATATGGCGTGATATCTTCTGATATAGCGTGATATCTTCTGATATGGCGTGATATCTTCTGATATGGCGTGATATCTTCTGATATGGCAAGATATCTTCTGATCTGGCAAGATATATTCTTTTTTTTTTGGAAGTGCGCATGCGTCCACTGTAGGTCAGACACGAAGCACCTTGTGGCAAAACACGAAATATTAGCCGTCTGTAGCCAACTACATGACTGAAAACATTCCGAAATTTCTTCTGAATGGGTAGAAAACGGAAAAGAACTAGAAGTGACGGCGTAAAACATACACAACTCAAGAAATCATCGTTTGAAAATTCAAGTGTGCTCGACCTATCACCGCCATCTTACTTGCCTGACGACGACATGGCGGATGTCAACAATACAGATGGCAACGACTCCCTGTCGATCGCCGACCTTCAGCAGAAAGTTGACGCCTTGGATAAAAATCACACGGATCAGCTAATCTTATTATCAGCCGAAACAGAAGACATGACTGGAAGCACAAGTGAGTTACGTGCCCTTGTAGCCCTCATGAAGACGGAGATAGACATCCTAAAGGCACTAACTTGTAAACAAAATGATGAAATTACCTACCTTCGGGAAGGTTTGCTGGACTTGCAATCACGATCCATGAGGGATAACGTGCTAATCCATGGAGTCCAGGAGGACAAAGACGAAAACTGTGAGCAAAAGATAAGGAATATTCTGCTCAAAGAGGGATTTAAGAACCCAAATCTATCCTTCGAACGGGCCCACAGAATAGGGTCGCGCTCACCGGCGGGGTCCAAGCCGAGACCAATCGTTGCGAAGCTGTCCTCTTCAAAGACAGCTGACGACCTCAAGTTCTTTGGCAAGTCGCTCAAACAGCGGAAACATGGCGTTAAAATCACCCCCCAATTCCCATCATTGCTGCGGGAGCGCCGGCGCCATCTGGGAGAGCTGGCGTCCCGGGCGCACGAAGCCTCGCCCAGCGTCCGGACGCGCATCGTGCACGACTCGCTATTTGTTAACGGCAGCAAGTATCACCACAAGCTGGTCCGTCCTACACCCCGGGACCTCCTGTTCTTGACAGCCCGGGAGTTGGAGGAAGCCCAATCAACATCCTTTCACAACGAGCAGAGAACGGCCGACCGTACAACGGTGACAGCTAGAGCCGTGAAGGTGGGATCTGTCAACGACGTCCGTGCCGCGTACAAGGCGGCTCTCCTTGACGCCAACACCCTGGCTGCACCGGTTATCTGTGCGGCGTACCACCTTAAAGGCGCAACGTCAGAGGAGTGGGACTACGAGGATTCCAGTGACATCGGTTGTGGGAGACAGGTCTGCCACGATATCCTGAAGGCCAGTAGTCCCAATGTGATGGTCATCGCCTGCTTCTCCGGCCCAGTGGCCTACCTTGACAAGAAACTGTCCAACACACTGTGTGACGCAGTGAAGGCTAGTGTCAAAGGCCTGCAGTGTAACTGACATTTCCTCATTCTGCAGTGTGGAATGTAGGAAACGAGCATTTATGTCACCTTATAGCTCACCGGCTGCAGCCCGCGACTCCCGCTCCACCTGTACCCCTAAACCCATGCCCCGCTTGAACCGCCAGGCCTCCCCCCTCACCCGCATCCCCTAAACCCCACCCCTCGCTCCTCCCGCACAAAGTTATACAAAGTCATACTGCGAAATAATGAGTCTTGAGCTGTACTAGCAAATTGTTACTGCCCGTGGTGCTAGTACATGTGTTGTGTTTTGTAAACGATCTTGAAATGGATTACCTGGCAGGCAATGTCTTTAAACCAATTGTGTCCTGCCTTGTTGGGTTTTTCTGGGTGTTTATGTTTTATCTATCCATGCCTGGTATCGGGCTTGGCAGTGTGTGTGCGCAGACGGCCTTAAGCCGTCGCTTATTGTTTTATATTGTTGCATGTTATATTTTTCGTTCGTGTTATTGTGACAAAAAAGACTGTGGTGATGTTTTGGTTAAGCAATACAGTGAATGTCTCTCCAACTCATATCGCGCACGGGCGACTGTCCCGATAAACTCACTCAGTTCTTCAACTCCAAACCATCGTCATGCCCTTAACCATGTGTGGTGACATACAACCAAACCCCGGCCCAGTGTCTGGTAACCTCAGTATTTATCACCTTAACGCCAGGAGTATAGTCAGCCAACCAGACTCTGTCTCTAATTATGTGCCCATCAGCCAGACTTATTATAAATTAGATGAAGTGTATCATTTACTTGTTGTTAGCAAGCAGGCTGATATCATATGCATCAGTGAGTCATGGCTTGACTTTACTATTCTGAACGAAGACATTGAGCTGCCGGGATATCAAATATTCCGCAATGATAGAGACCGACAGGGAGGTGGGGTGCTCGTGTATGTTCGCGACACCCTCTCTGCTCAACGCCGACCTGACCTAGAGAAAAATAACACTGAGTCCATTTGGCTCGAAGTCTTGATGTCGAATGGAAAGGCTCTTCTGGGTGCTTATTATCGTCCCCCGAATGCTTGTATAGAATCCGTCAGTGAGTTCATGTCCAATTTACAGGAGTCTTTCAACGAAGCAACTGCAAATGACTCTAATGTTGTTGTTATAATAGGTGACTTTAATGATAAGTGTGTTAGGTTCGACGCCTCTCATGGTGATAGTGATTTAAAATACCGCCTAGTTAACTTTGTAAATAATAATTCTTTATATCAACTGATAACTAAGCCAACCCGCATAACCCCAACTAGCACGTCGCTGCTTGATCTTGTCATAACGGATTCTCCATCATGTATTTGCAACAGTGGTGTTATTCCCCCAATTTGTAACCTAGATCATCACTTAGTATATTGTCTGTTAAAAAACAACCGTAGTCAGGGAGGATCTTTCCAACGAAAGATATATGATTACAAAAACGCCAATTTTATAGCAATGCGGGAATATCTGTCCGATGCCCCTTGGCATGTGGGTATTAACTTATATGATGACGTAGATGACTGTACACGCTATTGGTATGAGATATTTCAAAGGGCAGTTGACCTCTATGTACCAAGTAAGTCAATCAATGTTAAAAGTAAAGACAAACCATGGATGACTGCAAATGTTAAGAGGCTCATCAGGAAGAGAGATCGGTTATATAAGCGCTTTTCCAAATGCAAATCTGACCATCGCTACAGTTTATACGTAACTTGTCGGCGTGAGGCTCATGTAGAGATTGATCGCGCCAAAGAGAACTATTTCGCTAGACTCACTAGGCGTCTCCAAGATCCTGCCACTGTATCAAAAGAATTCTTTCGGCTCTGTAAAGTGTTTTATAACGGCAAAGTCAATACTGGTATTCCATCAATACTAGATAATGGAGTTATGTACGCTGAGCCCCGATGTAAGGCTAATCTATTTAACGATTTTTTTTCCTTGAACTCTACGTTACCCCTAGTAGACGGCGGCTTTGCTTTACCACCCATGCAATTCAAGACCTCTGCAAGATTTTCCGATGTACATTTTACATCCGCCAAAGTGTACTCTGTCTTAAACAATCTGAATATAAATAAGGCAAACGGTCCCGATAATATTAGTAATAGAATGTTAAAGGAATCAGCCGCTGCAATCTCACAACCCTTATCTGATCTGTACAATCGCAGTTTATCATCTAGGTCATTCCCGAGGTTATGGAAAGAAGCTAATGTTACCCCAGTGTTCAAGAAAGATGATAAGCAGTCTAAGAGCAACTACCGTCCAATCTCGTTATTGTCGTGTGTTGGGAAAGCCATGGAGCGCATTGTATATAACGAAGTCTATGACTATTTTATCAAACATAACTTATTGACCTGGAGAAACTCTGGTTTTAAACGAAACGACTCCACAGTAAATCAACTAACATATATTACTCACAAAATTTACAGTTCCCTTGAAAAAAATAAGGAATCCGTCATGGTCTTTTTAGATGTATCTAAAGCGTTTGATCGAGTATACCATTATGGGCTTCTGCATAAGCTACAGAGTTTTGGGATAACGGGAGATTTACTACACTGGCTTGAAAGCTATTTAAATCATCGCAGACAACGGGTAGTTTTAGATGGTGTTACCTCCGAGAGCAGAGCGATCAATGCCGGTGTACCTCAGGGTTCCATATTGGGACCCCTGTTATTTTTAGTTTTTGTCAACGATATAGTCGAAGGCATCGAATGTGACGTATTCTTGTACGCGGACGACACATCTCTGTTCTTTGTTCTCGACAGTGCTGTCGACGCGCAGGTAATTAACCGCGACTTGAAACATTTATCAAATTGGGCCTCCCAGTGGAGAATAACTTTTAATCCGAAGAAAACAGTATATATGACTTTAAGTAAGAAGCTTCAGAGACCTAATGAACTAGACTTGTACCTGGGTTCAACCAAAATACGGCGCGTAGACAGTCATACCCATCTTGGTGTCACTCTCACCAGAAACATGAACTGGGATACACAAGTTAACAACATGGTGTGCAGAGCTTCTAAGTCTGTTGCTCTATTGAAGCGTATGCCTAAGCAAGTTGATAGGAAAACCAAGTTATGCGTTTATAAAACGCATATTAGACCACTATTAGAATACGCCACCCCTGTCTTTCACGGCAACCTTACTAAGTATCAAAGCGAAAAAATAGAGGGCGTGCAGCGCCAGGCATTACTCACGGCGACGAGGGCATACGCCAGCACGTCTAATGCTAAACTGATTGCAGAAACTGGTGTTGAGCTGTTATCTACCAGACGTACTTATTTTAGTCTCTGTCTGCTATATAAGATGATTAACAATTTATCTCCGAGTTACCTCTCGTCTCTTGTTCCACCTCAGATCTCAGATATTTCTCATCATGTGCTCCGCAGAAGTACTGATTTATACATACTAAGCTGTAAAAAGAGTTATGTTATGAACTCTTTCTTGTGGAGCACAACTCGCGCATGGAACAACTTGCCGCCCGAACTGAGGCAGTCGGGGTCATATATGTCATTTAAATCTTCATATAAAGAACGTTTTTTCAATTCGCGCAATGTACTGTATGACATGTTTACGGGTTATGCAGCCGTCAATCAGTGCAGACTGCGTCTTGGCCTTAGTGGCCTTAACGCTCATAGGTACAACTATGGTTTCATCCCCACCAAATACTGTCAAAACGGTTGTACTAAAAAACCTGAAGATTCAATCCACTACCTACTACAATGTCCAACATATAACAACCTTCGCAATGAACTGTTAAATGGTATCTCCTTCGTTGTTGAAAATGGTTTTATCTTGGATCTTACGGCTGCATCTAAGAATCAACTCGCTAGTCTCTGCAATCTCCTCTTATTCGGTTCCTCCAACGTTAATCTTGAAGATAATACTAAATTATTTAAAGCAGTACAAACTTTCATCTCCGGAACAGGTCGGTTTATTTAAGAGCTATGCTGTCGATTTGATTTACAGGGTTGTATGCCACTAAATCTTTGTCACTGTATTGAATTTGAACTTTCTATATGTTTGATCAACTGTACTTGTTAATGACTTAACCTCAATTCCACAACCACTTTTTTGTTACATGTTGAGGTGGCCGTTGATATGTGTATTCGCTATCGGTAACCTCGTTAAATAAATAAAGTTTATACAAAAAAAAAAAGATATATTCTGATATGGTGTGATATCTTCTGATATGGCGTGACATCTTCTGATATGGCGTGATATCTTCTGATATGGCGTGATGTCTTCTGATATGGCGTGATATCTGCTGATATGGCGTGACATCTTCTGATATGGCGTGATATCTTCTGATATGGCGTGATATCTTCTGATATAGCGTGATATCTTCTGATATGGCGTGATAACTTCTGATATGGCGTGATATCTTCTGATATGGCTTGACGTCACATAATAGCTTCTGATATGACGTGATACCATCTGATTTCATCTGATTTCATCTGATTCATTGCGTCCTGATATCTGAGTTATATTGTCTGAAACTACCAGAACACTTTCTATTATCTAATATGGGCTGCTCTATTCCTCGGCATTATTTGGAATTCTTGTATCTGGAATATTTACTTGATGACCAGGTGTGTTGTTGTTGTTGTTTACTTATTTACCTGCCTTTGTTGTTGCAGATCCTGGAGGACGCTGGTGTCGACAAGAACCGCGGAGTGCACGTGCTGGTCATGAACCAGGCAACGGTAAGCCGGGGAACCAGTGCGACATGGGACGGAAAGGCACGTTGGGAACCAGTCTAATTAGGGCACAAGGCTGGTTGGAAACTACGCTGATATGACAGCGTTCTTACAGGGAACCAGCATTTTATGATGGGGCTGTGTGCATGTAGTCGATGTACCAGGGAACTAGCCACTTTGGTCACCATTCATTTTTGGAAAGCTCTCCAGATTTGATTTTTGTTTGCCACGGAAAGCCTAAGCTGATGGCAGCTTCTGCTTCAGGAATGTTTCCACGTCGGAATCGTCCAGCTTAGTAACCAATAACTTTGATACTCTCTTCTGACTGAGAAATAATTCGCTTGTGACATTTGGGAAACAATCCATTTGAGAATCGCTTATTGGAAGAAGTTCACATTTCCAATAACAATAACACGTGTGGGTTTTACTTTCTCAACTCTTGGAAGAAAAACGAAACCCAACTCGTTCGGCTTAGTGGTTATTTTCCTGGGCGCTGCACCTTTTTTTTTTATGGGGCATTCAAAGCTATGGTAATAGCTACCTTTTGGCCTGGTGTTAACTCGCCGATACCCCGCTAGGTGGCCTCTGTGGTCACGAGACCTGCTCGGCGTCTCCGTCTCCCATTATGCATCCGAATTACGGCTGTCTGGTTGTTAAAGATGTCACCTTTACAATATGAGTTCTGTGGTGAGCTGGACGTGGAGTGGGGAAACAAGGTTACGACTGAATAAGGCTGCAGCAGCACTTCTTTTTATTTTAAGGAGCATAATATCCAATCTTAGATCACTGTTAGGCGGCGGAACGACCATTTTTTATGCCCCCACCACCACCCCACACACCCCACTCTCCGCTGGATCCCGCCCCAGGATGTGATGATGGGCAGGGCCTAGGGCAGTGAGGGGGGGAGGGGGGGGGGGTGGGGGAGGGCAGGGGCTGGGGGTGGGCCCGGGGGTTGGAGACGGAGGACGGTGCCAGTGCTAGTTGGCTATTTTGTCGTGTTAGTTTCTGCGGCCTCTACCCTCCAAAACTGGCCTCCAGTTGCCTCCATTAAAACCCTAAGTGACATGCATAAAGCAAAGGCGGCTGTTTTATGGCATGTTGCCTTTGGACGGTGGTCTCTCTCTCTACCCCTGCCTGCCCACGTAAACCCTCCCCCCTCCCCCTGCCTGCCCACGTAACCCCTTCCCTCATCCTCTTCCCCCACCCCTTCTCCGTCTCCCCCATCCTCCCGCCTCTCCCTCTCATCCCCTGCCTCTCCCTCCCATCCCCTGCCCCTCCTCCTCCCCTCTACCTCCTCCCTCCTCCCTCCTCCCTCCTCTCTCCTCCCTCCTCCCTCCTCCGTCCTCCCTCCTCCACCCCCCCTATCCCTATTCGTGTCTCTGGCCTGCTCCCCCACTTGCTGGCCGGGTCGCCGCTTAGGAGTCTTTGTGGGGTACTCAGCCTGCCTGGCCGTTAACCACCGATGGGCCATAATGCTGGTCCAATCGGGGCACTCCGTGGCCGAAACAGCCCCCCCCCCCCCGGCCTCCGGCGGGGGTATGTTATACGGCGAGCGGACCGGGGAGAGCGGGGGTATGTTATACGGTGGGTGGACCGGGGAGAGCGGGGTATGTTATACGGCGGGTGGACCGGGGAGAGCGGGGGTATGTTATACGGTGGGTGGACCGGGGAGAGCGGGGTATGTTATACGGCGAGCGGACCGGGGAGAGCGGGGGTATGTTATACGGTGGGTGGACCGGGGAGAGCGGGGGTATGTTATACGGTGGGTGGACCAGGGAGAGCGGGGGTATGTTATACGGTGGGTGGACCGGGGAGAGCGGGGGTATGTTATACGGCGGGTGGACCGGGGAGAGCGGGGGTATGTTATATGGCGGGTGGACCGGGGAGAGCGGGGGTATGTTATACGGCGTGTGGACCGGGGAGAGCGGGGGTATGTTATACGGCGTGTGGACCGGGGAGAGCGGGGGTATGTTATACGGCGGGTGGACCGGGGAGAGCGGGGGTATGTTATATGGCGGGTGGACCGGGGAGAGCGGGGGTATGTTATACGGCGTGTGGACCAGGGAGAGCGGGGGTATGTTATATGGCGGGTGGACCGGGGAGAGCGGGGGTATGTTATACGGTGAATGTACCGGGGAGAGCGGGGGTATGTTATACGGCGTGTGGACCGGGGAGAGCGGGGGTATGTTATACGGCGAGTGGACCGGGGAGAGCGGGGGTATGTTATATGGCGGGTGGACCGGGGATAGTGGGGGTATGTTATATGGCGGGTGGACCGGGGAGAGCGGGGGTATGTTATACGGTGAATGTACCGGGGAGAGCGGGGGTATGTTATACGGCGTGTGGACCGGGGAGAGCGGGGGTATGTTATACGGCGAGTGGACCGGGGAGAGCGGGGGTATGTTATATGGCGGGTGGACCGGGGATAGTGGGGGTATGTTATATGGCGGGTGGACCGGGGAGAGCGGGGTATGTTATACGGGGAGTGGACCGGGGAGAGCGGGGGTATGTCATACGGTGGGTGGACCGGGGAGAGCGGGGGTATGTTATACGGTGGGTGGACCGGGGAGAGCGGGGGTATGTTATACGGCGGGTGGACCCTGGAGAGCGGGGGTATGTTATATGGCGGGTGGACCGGGGATAGTGGGGGTATGTTATACGGCGAGTGGACCGGGGAGAGCGGGGGTATGTTATATGGTGGGTGGACCGGGCAGAGTGGGGGTATGTTATATGGCGGGTGGACCGGGGAGAGCGGGGATATGTTATACGGCGGGTGGACCGGGGAGAGCGGGGGTATTTTATACAGCGTGTGGACCAGGGAGAGCGGGGGTATGTTATATGGCGGGTGGACCGGGGAGAGCGGGGGTATTTTATACAGCGAATGGACCGGGGAGAGCGGGGGTATGTTATATGGCGGGTGGACCCGGGAGAGCGGGGGTATGTTATACGGCGGGTGGACCGGGGAGAGCGGGGGTATGTTATATGGCGGGTGGACCGGGGAGAGCGGGGGTATGTTATACGGCGTGTGGACCGGGGAGAGCGGGGGTATGTTATATGGCGGGTGGACCGGGGAGAGCGGGGGTATGTTATACGGCGGGTGGACCGGGGAGAGCGGGGGTATGTTATACGGCGGGTGGACCCGGGAGAGCGGGGGTATGTTATACGGCGGGTGGACCGGGGAGAGCGGGGGTATGTTATACGGCGGGTGGACCGGGGAGAGCGGGGGTATGTTATACGGCGAGTGGACCGGGGAGAGCGGGGGTATGTTATACGGCGGGTGGACCCGGGAGAGCGGGGGTATGTTATATGGCGAGTGGACCGAGGAGAGCGGGGGTATGTTTTACGGTGGGTGGACCGGGGAGAGCGGGGGTATGTCATACGGTGGGTGGACCGGGGAGAGCGGGGGTATGTTATATGGCGGGTGGACCGGGGAGAGCGGGGGTATGTTATATGGCGGGTGGACCGGGGAGAGCGGGGGTATGTTATACGGCGGGTGGACCGGGGAGAGCGGGGGTATGTTATACGGGGAGTGGACCGGGGAGAGCGGGGGTATGTCATACGGTGAGTGGACCGGGGAGAGCGGGGGTATGTTATACGGCGGGTGGACCGGGGAGAGCGGGGGTATGTTATACGGTGGGTAGACCGGGGAGAGCGGGGGTATGTTATACGGCGGGTGGACCGGGGAGAGCGGAGGTATGTTATACGGTGAATGTACCGGGGAGAGCGGGGGTATGTTATACGGTGGGTGGACCGGGGAGAGCGGGGGTATGTTATATGGCGGGTGGACCGGGGAGAGCGGGGGTATGTTATACGGGGAGTGGACCGGGGAGAGCGGGGGTATGTTATATGGCGGGTGGACCGGGGAGAACGGGGGTATGTTATACGGCGGGTGGACCGGGGAGAGCGGGGGTATGTTATACGGGGAGTGGACCGGGGAGAGCGGGGGTATGTTATACGGGGAGTGGACCGGGGAGAGCGGGGGTATGTTATATGGCGGGTGGACCGGGGAGAGCGGGGGTATGTTATACGGCGGGTGGACCAGGGAGAGCGGGGGTATGTTATACGGCGGGTGGACCGGGGAGAGCGGGGGTATGTTATACGGGGAGTGGACCGGGGAGAGCGGGGGTATGTTATATGGCGGGTGGACCGGGGAGAGCGGGGGTATGTTATACGGTGGGTGGACCGGGGAGAGCGGGGGTATGTTATACGGGGAGTGGACCGGGGAGAGCGGGGGTATGTCATACGGTGAGTGGACCGGGGAGAGCGGGGGTATGTTATACGGCGGGTGGACCGGGGAGAGCGGGGGTATGTTATATGGTGGGTGGACCGGGGAGAGCGGGGGTATGTTATACGGCGGGTGGACCGGGGAGAGCGGGGGTATGTTATATGGCGGGTGGACCGGGGAGAGCGGGGGTATGTTATACGGTGGGTGGACCGGGGAGAGCGGGGGTATGTTATACGGTGGGTGGACCGGGGAGAGCGGGGGTATGTTATACGGGGAGTGGACCGGGGAGAGCGGGGGTATGTCATACGGTGGGTGGACCGGGGAGAGCGGGGGTATGTTATACGGGGAGTTGACCAGGGAGAGCGGGGGTATGTTATATGGTGGGTGGACCGGGGAGAGCGGGGGTATGTTATACGGCGGGTGGACCGGGGAGAGCGGGGGTATGTTATACGGTGGGTGGACCGGGGAGAGCGGGGGTATGTTATATGGCGGGTGGACCGGGGAGAGCGGGGGTATGTTTTAGGTTTGGAAGAGGCCTTTGGCCTGCTAAAGTGCTTTGTTTTAAAGAAGCCTTTGTGACACGAAGGCCTGGCGCGGGGTGGGAAGCTGTATGGGGGAGAGGGTTTTTTGGGGTGTTTTTGGGGCGGGAGGGGAGGGGGAGGGGGCGGGGGTAGGCCGGTGGTAGGGCGGCGCGTTTTGCCGGAGCGGCCATTTGTATGCGGGCCATGACCACACTCATTTAAATTTCATGGCCAGTTCGTCCTCAATTGCCTGACCACGGTCTCCGGACGCCACCCCTGCCAACCAGCCCTACCCTCACCCCGGCCTTCACCCCCAACAAGCACACCCCCAGCCTTCACCCCCCGCCGGCACACCCCCAGCCGGCACATCCCCAGCCTATACATTCACTCCATGACCGGCCTAGTCTTTACCCCCGCTTCGTTTGAAGTTCCACTCTGTGAAGCGGAATGACTGGGGTGGTGCTGCTAGTAGGGTGGGGTGGGGGGTTGGGCGCGTAGGCTGCGGCTGGTACTGGAGAGGGGACCTGGGAAGAAGGAGGGGGGCGGGCGGGGGGGAGGGGGGAGGGGGTGGGGTCGCTAAGGGGGCTCAGCTGGCGACGTAATCTCTCCCGACCATTAAAGAATGGAGACCAATGAGTAAGTAGGGAGACAACACCTAGAATGTCACCTCCCTCTCCCCCTCCCCCCTCCCCTGTCCCCGGCCCCTTACCCATACCTTCGCTATCCTCAGTGACATACTTGAGTCCGAGTTTCATCTCTGCCCCCCCCCTATCTCCCCTCGCCCTGTCACCCCCCCCCCCCCGCCCTGCCTCCCCGCCCCGGCCTGCCTCGCCACCCCACCCACCCTTCCCGCCGCGTGGCTGTCAGGATTTTACTAATCCCCACGGCTCCCCATGAACTGTTAAGGCAGAATGAACCATGCGTGGCTTATGACAGCAGCTCGCAGGTTCCTGGGTGAAGTTTGACTAGTTTGGCAGGGAAGGAGGGAAAGTACAGAGAGACAGGGATACACAGAAAGGTGAGACCAACGGGGGGATTTATTTGGCCGATCCTTGCGTAGTCCTAATCCCGACATGTAAGAGGGATAACTAGTGTAGGTACAACGTCCATGTTGGAACCCACAAAATAGATTATTGTAGTACATGGTAGGCGCGAGTGATCGGTGAGCTATGCTGAAACAATGGTTCGACCAAACGTAGAAGCAAGTGCAAGGGAGCACAGATATACACTGACGGAGAAGGAGAACGAGGGACGAGTATGGCCGTGTCATATCGAGCGCCACACTACACCACGGATCTCCGCATGCACGCCGGGAAGGTCTGGCTAGAATCTCGCTTCAATTGGAGCAAAAACCAAACCATATTAGGGAAATTTATTGTTCTCGGGAGACTAAAAATTATGACTGATGAGTGGAATGCATAGCCTAGCGTGCCAAACGATCCTCTTGGCCAGGCCTGCGCTGGGTGCCGAACTCTAGCCTTGGTCGGTCCTGCGCTGGGTGCCGAACTCTAGCCTTGGTCGGTCCTGCGCTGGGTGCCGAACTCTAGCCTTGGTGGGTCCTGCGTTGGGTGCCGAACTCTAGCCTTGGTCGGTCCTGCGGTGGGTGCCGAACTCTAGCCTTGGCCAGTCCTGCGCTGGGTGCCGAACTCTAGCCTTGGTGGGTCCTGCGTTGGGTGCCGAACTCTAGCCTTGGTCGGTCCTGCGGTGGGTGCCGAACTCTAGCCTTGGCCAGTCCTGCGCTGGGTGCCGAACTCTAGCCTTGGTCGGTCCTGCGGTGGGTGCCGAACTCTAGCCTTGGTCGGTCCTGCGGTGGGCGCCGAACTCTCCCTTTGACCGGTCCTGTGGTGGGTGTCGAACTCTCGCTTTGACTGGTCCTGTGATTGGTGCCGAATTCTCGCTTGGACCGGTCATGTGGTGGTTGCCGAACTCTAGCCTTGGTCGGTCATGCGCTGGGTGCCGAACTCTCGTTTTGACCGGTCATGCGCTGGGTGCCGAACTCTCGTTTTGACCGGTCCTGCGGTGGGTGCCGAAGTCTCGCTTGGACCGGTCCCAAAGCGGGTGCCGAACTCTCGTTTTGACCGGTCCTGCGGTGGGTGCCGAAGTCTCGCTTGGACCGGTCCCAAAGCGGGTGCCGAACTCTCGCTTTGACCGGTCCTGCGGTGGGTGCCGAAGTCTCGCTTGGACCGGTCCTGCGGTGGGTGCCGAAGTCTCGCTTGGACCGGTCCTGCGGTGGGTGCCGAAGTCTCGCTTGGACCGGTCCCGCTCTCAAGTCCCGGGCCTCCGTTCCGCCCCCAAATGGGAGTTGTTCAGAGCTTCATGAATTAGTGGTGGACGTGAGCGGCTAATTTGCTAAGTGCCAAAACGACAGGAGGGACCAGAGGGTCAGGAGAGGGAGAGGGAGAGGAGGGGGGGGGCAGGGGAGGGGACTAGGAGGGGGTGACGCCCAGAGTAATAAGGGGGGGGGGGCAGCCGGAGGGATAGGGGACGCGACGAGATCTCCTCCCCTTCCGGGGACGCTGGGCGACCTAATGTCTACCGGACCTGAAGCCGACCTTGACCCTGGGGCTAGCTAGATCCGACCTGGGAAAGACACGCACCGATCTGACTTGGGAGTCCTGAGCGAAATGGCGGCGGTCCAGGGTCCTTACCCGGGGTCCTTACCCGGGGTCCTTACCCGGGGTCCTTACCCGGGGTCCTTACCCGGGGTCCTTACCCGGGGTCCTTACCCGGGGTCCTTACCCGGGGTCCTTACCCGGGGTCCTTACCCGGGGTCCTTACCCGGGGTCCTTACCCGGGGTCCTTACCCGGGGTCCTTACCCGGGGTCCTTACCCGGGGTCCTTACCCGGGGTCCTTACCCGGGGTCCTTACCCGGGGTCCTTACCCGGGGTCCTTACCCGGGGTCCTTACCCGGGGTCCTTACCCGGGGTCCTTACCCGGGGTCCTTACCCGGGGTCCTTGTGCACTGATCGTTTCCCGCCCCTCTCCTTGTTTCTTCTCACTCTCACTCACTCACTCCGCCACCCAAGTCCCGCTCCACCCCCACCACCACCACCACCACCAACCTAGAGCGCCCCCCCCCCCCACTCATCAAGCGTCCTACCCGGGGGGGTCAGGTCGTTGGGGGTAAGTATAGGGGCGCAGCGTGTGTGTCCCCGTCTCGCGCACCCTGATCGATAAGCCCCTCATCCACTTGGACGGGTACCGGGTGGGGCTGATGGGGGGGGGGGGGGGGGTAACGGGAGGGGTAATGGGGTCGATTGTGGTGAGGGAGGGGGGATAGTTGACACCACACCGGGGACCCCACACCGGGTCAATTGGGGGGTCCGTACCCCACTCAATAAGGAACGACGCCCCTGGCTGGTGGTGGTGCGGGATTGGGGGGTGGGGGGTAGGTTTGCTTTTGGGGCTAATTGCATCATCCCAACCCAACCATGTTCCACCCCACTTCTCTCGTTGGATCGCGTGGGGGGGGGGGCACACTCGCGCCGACGGCGTGAAAGAAGCAATCTAAGGGGTGAGAAGTTAAGGCAGCGGGCGGAGAGGAAATGGGAGAGTCGGTCGCATGGGTGACAGTGGGGGTGGGAGGGAGGGGGAGGGGTGGGTGTGAGGAGAGGTGGGTGCGCGGGGGGTCCTGGGTGGAGTGGCTTGCCGCCCGTGTTTGGTATTGGATTATTGGCACAGTGGGCAGGGGACGACCGGCTTCGGTTCCAAAGCAAAGGTTGGCGTGCCGCTTACGGTGCGGTCAAAGCGGAACGAGGGGTGACGGCGGTGGGAAGGGGTGGGGGTGAAGAGGAAGGGGGTGAGGAGGGAGGGGGTGGGGGTGTAGAGGGAGGGAGGGCATGCGTGTACTGTCTTTACCAACGACCCCAGGTGGAAACACTTTACGCCTTTAACTTAATCCGGGGTTTAGCTGGGTAGCGGCCTTACGTGTCCCTCGGGTGTTACGTGTTCCGCATCGCCGTTCCACCCGCTACGTGGCGCCACGCTGCGGGACAAACCGAACCCCTGTCCTTAAGCCATAGGCCCTATCCATAGGTCCTAACTCATAACCCACATCCAAATCCCTGACCCCTAATCCCCGACCCCTAGTCCCCGAACCCTAATCCCCGACCCCTAGTCCCCGACCCCTAATCTCCGACCCCTACTCCCCGACCCCTAATCCCCGACCCCTAGTCCCCGACCCCTAATCCCCGACCCTACTCCCCGACCCCTAATCCCCGACCCCTAGTCCCCGACCCCTAATCCCCGACCCCTAATCCCAAATCCCTTAACCCTAATCTCTAATATCTGACCAATCCAATCCATGACTCCTAACCCTTACTCCCCGAGCCTAACAATAATATGAGGAGTGAATCGGCGATGAGGGACACTAAGGCCCGGAGGACACGCAAGGCCCCGACATACTTAACGTGACATGTTCCTGGTGAGTTGTGCCGCCCTCTAGTGAGGGGTTTCGTCACGATGTCGCCTCTCTGGGCGCGACGACAGTGGCGTCGCCTGGTTGTGACGGGGCCTGTATCACGTGTTTCATCTCGCGAGATGTCTCCGAGAGATATGTACGTGGCTGGACATAAATCTATAGGTGGAGACTTAAATGTCCGACTGACCAGGTGATCCGTCCACCTGGATACTTCATTTAAACAAATCAATCTGGATCTTTAAACTAGCGTACATAATCGGATGGTCGCTCGACCGGACGCTCGTCTGTTGGGCTAAGTACGCGGTTTAACTTGTTTTAGCCTCAGTCTGTTGGGATTTATCAATCTAGAGGGGAGTCATGCGTCCGGGAAGATATGGGATATTTATCCATTTGGACACGTGGGGCTCGAACCACGCACCGACTGCCTTGGCTGGTATAGCAACGCACACTAGATCATAGCCTAACGCACTACCCGCTAGACCACCACGGGGTGACCCCCTGGTGAGTGCGAGGTGACGGGGTATGCCAGGTCTAAACGGACCCGACCTCCCGGCAGAGGGGGTTCCGCCAACGCCATAAACGTAGCGACCCCTACCGGGAGCGTGGCGCAGGCTCTCCCTCTCTGCCTTGGACAGTCAATGGACAGTAGCTTACGGTGTGCCAGCTGAGCCTCGCTGACCCCCCCTCTTCCCAGATCACCACCTCACCTCCCTATGGCCTCCATCTACTCCCGGCCTGCCCTCTCTGGCCCCTGCCTAGCCTCCCCACGGCCCCTCGACCCCATAATCAGATACTACTGGGCTCCATAACCGGGCAGTTCACACACCCTCCCAAGATCCCTCGGGAACTGTGAATCTTGGGGGCCGGGGGAAGGGAGGGGGGGGGGGGGAGGGCGGGGGTATGGAAGGGGTGTGACGAGGGGAGGGGGCAGGGAGGAGGGGGTAGTGGGGTCGAAAGGGGTACTAACTAACTGGCGATACGTTTCCGTTTTTGCCTCACGGGTTGCCCTGAGCCACACATGTATGCATGTGAGACGGTCATAACCGGGCGGAGTGACTGCCGTGTTGGGGGATAATTGTGCCTGTGATTCTCTCCCGATGCTCTTGAAAATCCCTCCCTGACCCCTACGTTTTATAGACCCCCCCCCCCTCTCACCACACGAACCTCACTGGCCGCAGACCGACCCCCGACCCCCCCCCCCCCTCCCTCCTCCCCCGCTCTGTTGCCAATTTATAAATATCTACAACCAAAGTGTGTGACTTGACGTTGGGGGAGGGGGGGGTCCAGGGCCTTGGACCGTAATATACAGCCCCCCATAAAGGGAAGATTACCCGGCCGGGGGAAGAGGTTGCCGGATCAGGAAGGGGTGAGTGGGGGGGGGGGGAGGTAGTATGTAGGGAAGACTGACATCTCACTGAACGACGACCAAGAATCAATAATTATGTGACAATTATTGTTGCTCTGCCATTCTAACTTACCCCCTACCCTCCTCCCACGTCTCATCCACCCCTCCCCAACTCGCCCTCTCACCCTCAGGTTTATAAACATGATGGGGTGTGTGTGTGTGGGGGGGGGGGGGGTGCGTCCTGTGCAGGGGTGTCCCGATGGCTTTTGTCCCGATGTTGTGGATTGGACACGGTCACCGCCTCGGTCAGCCATTAAAGACCTCCCAACAGACTTCCGTTCGGTCTGTGTTCCGCTCCTTCAGCCGTCCTTCCCCAACTCTTCACCAAAGCTTTTAAAAGCCCCGTCACCGGGTTATCGGGTGCAGCGGTGAAATATACACCCAATGACCCCCCGAGAAGACCTGTCGATTGGTTTAGTCCTTCTCGCGGCCATCTTGTCTCTGTTGTCTCTTGTCACCGTGTCGAGTCGCTGCAAGTCGCAAGTGCCATGGCAACTTGCAGCGGCGCTATAAACACCCCCCCCCCCCCACCTCTTTCCCTCGTCCTTGATGTTCTCTCCTGGTGGGGTGGGTGGCCAGGGTGGGGTGGGTGGCCAGGGTGGGGTGGGTGGCCAGGGTGGGGTGGGTGGCCAGGGTGGGGTGGGTGGCCAGGGTGGGGTGGGTGGCCAGGGTGGGGTGGGTGGCCAGGGTGGGGTGGGTGGCCAGGGTGGGGTGGGTGGCCAGGGTGGGGTGGGTGGCCAGGGTGGGGTGGGTGGCCAGGGTGGGGTGGGTGGCCAGGGTGGGGTGGGTGGCCAGGGTGGGGTGGGTGGCCAGGGTGGGGCACGCCGCAGTCACAGGCCCAGGGAGCGGTATAGCGTACTTCTTACTATTTTGACTGCAAAACCCAAGTGGTTGCGGGTTCTAACCCCACCCGTGCCTGGACCATCCTAGTGGTTGCGGGTTCTAACCCCACCCGTGCCTGGACTCGTTCCACCCTAGCATCCTTTGTGTCCTAATATTTCTTGACCCATCGTGCACAAAAGTGGCGTAACACGGCGATCTAACTGCGCCTCGAATTCACGCCGCTGGCTTACCGCCCGCCCCCCACCCCCATACCACCTGCCCCTCCTCCCCCCCCCCTGCCCATACCACCTGCCCCTCCTCCCCCCTACCCCCATACCACCTGCCCCTCCTCCCCCCTACCCCCATAACACCTGCCCCTCCTCCCCCCTACCCCGCAGAGATACTCACCTTATTCCGTTTCTACCATTGTCTCTCGACCAAACTACACCCTCCCCCCACTGACCCCGCGCGTGTCCACCTGTTGGTAGTCTAGCCACGGTGACCTAGTCTTCCCCCACCCCCCAACCTCCGCACGTCCTACGCACCTACTACCTCGTCCTGCACCCCCATCCTACACCCCAACTGACCACTCACCCCTCATCCCCATCCTACACCCCGACGGACCCCCCGAATGACCACCCGCCCCCCCCCCCATCGTCCTACACCCACGGACCACCTTACCCACCCACCTGTTGGTGGGCTACCCGAGGTGACTGCCTGCCTGACCCAGGCAGCGGTGTCCCCCCCCCCCCTCCAGCCCGACCCCCCTTCCTAGTAGCCCTGTTTGTGAGTCCCACAAGGAGGGTGCCATAAACGTTTACGTCCTTGCCGCTCTCGCAAAGTCACCGACAAACGGGAAAGCAGGAGGGTGGGAGTGGAAGGTGGGAGGGGGGGGGGGGGGGAGGTCAGGATAAGTAACATCCTCTAACTATGCTTTTCCAGGAAGGTGTCGGACTGGTAAGGCAATGTCTTACTGCCGACTACTTAAACTGCCCACCGGTCTGAGAGTGGGAGGAGAATGGGGTGAGGTGAGGGAGGGGGAGGGGGAGGAGGAGGGGGTGAAAGATGGAGAGGAGGAGGGGTGAGGGAGGGGGGGGGGGAGGAGGGCAGGCTAAATAACATCCTCCCAGTTGGCTGGCCCAGAAAGGTGTCGGACTGGTCGTGTGGAGGGGGGGAGGGGGGTAAAGGAACCCCCGGTGTGGGTGGCACCGGTAGAGGGGCAGGCAGGGGCGCAGGGACCCCCCCCCCCCGCCGCCCCCGTGGGGCGGCCGGCATGCCATAAAGGCCGCCCTCCCCACGTGCAATCCGTCGCCGCGGGTTACGAGGAGGTGAACAGGCCGATTTCGATCAGGTTTACGACATATTTGGCAGAGAGGATCAGTGTCTCTGTTGATTTACTGGTCCCCTCGGCGCTGTCCGGGTGACGTCACTAAGGCAGGATCCTCTGTCCCCACCGTTATAATGTCTAGGGGGTTGGAAGCCAGGTGCCTACCTTTATCTGTGGCCACAATCTATATACCTCAGTAAATGTATATGTGATCCGATACGAAGGGCTCTTAGACTTGTTAATGTTCTTTTTACTCACTGGGCTATGTATGTGGGCGCTAGCATGGGGTGTACGTGTGGTTGGTCTGCAAAGGCTTCCCAAGAAGTAGGGACATGTGTTTACAGGGTAGTGCTGTAATCACGTGTTATTATGGTAGACTTGTGATCGTTTGTTTACAGAGCAATGTGATATCACCGTGTCTTTATGTGTTTACATGGCAGTGTGATGGCACAGTGTGTTTATGTGTTTACAGGGCCATGTGATATCACCGTGTGTTTATGTGTTTACACAGCAGTGTGATGGCACAGTGTGTTTGTGTTTACATGGCAGTGTGATGGCACAGTGTGTTTGTGTTTACAGGGCAGTGTGATGGCACAGCGTGTTTATGTGTTTACAGGGCAGTGTGATGGCGCAGTGTGTTTGTGTGTTTACAGGGCCATGTGATATCACTGTGTGTTTATGTGTTTACATGGCAGTGTGATGGCACCGTTTTTTATGTGTTTACAGGTCAGTGTGATGGCACAGTGGTTTGTGTTTACATGGCAGTGTGATGGCATACTGCGATATTGTGTTTACAGGGCAGTGTGATGGCACAGTGTGTTTATGTGTTTACAGGGCCATGTGAAATCACCGTGTGTTTATGTGTTGACACAGCAGTGTGATGGCACAGTTTGTTTGTGTTTACAGGGCAGTGCGATGGCACAGTGTGTTTATGTGTTTACAGGGCAGTGTGATGGCACAGCGTGTTTGTGTTTACAGGGCAGTGTGATGGCACAGTGTGTTTATGTGTTTACAGGGCAGTGTGATGGCACAGTGTGTTTATGTGTTTACAGGGCAGTGTGATGGCACAGTGTGTTAATGTGTTTACAGGGCAGTGTGATGGCACAGCGGGTGTTCGACACATACACATCGCACGAGGACGAAGAAATGGTTCTCTTCCTCAGCATGGTGTCTGATGGCCGCATCCTCATCTTCACCATCAAGGTATGTCTGATGGCCGCATCCTCATCTTCACCATCAAGGTATGTCTGATGGCCGCATCCTCATCTTCACCATCAAGGTATGTCTGATGGCCGCATCCTCATCTTCACCATCAAGGTATGTCTGATGGCCGCATCCTCATCTTCACCATCAAGGTATGTCTGATGGCCGCATCCTCATCTTCACCATCAAGGTATGTCTGATGGCTGTATCCTCGTCTTCACCATCAAGGTATGTCTGATGGCCGTATCCTCGTCTTCACCATCAAGGTATATCTGATGGCCGCATCCTCATCTTCACCATCAAGGTATGTCTGATGGCCGCATCCTCATCTTCACCATCAAGGTATGTCTGATGGCCGCATCCTCATCTTCACCATCAAGGTATGTCTGATGGCCGCATCCTCATCTTCACCATCAAGCTATGTCTGATGGCCGCATCCTCATCTTCACCATCAAGGTATGTCTGATGGCTGTATCCTCGTCTTCACCATCAAGGTATGTCTGATGGCCGTATCCTCGTCTTCACCATCAAGGTATGTCTGATGGCCGCATCCTCATCTTCACCATCAAGGTATGTCTGATGGCCGCATCCTCATCTTCACCATCAAGCTATGTCTGATGGCCGCATCCTCATCTTCACCATCAAGCTATGTCTGATGGCCGCATCCTTGTCTTCACCATCAAGCTATGTCTGATGGCCGCATCCTTGTCTTCACCATCAAGGTATGTCTGATGGCTGTATCCTCGTCTTCACCATCAAGGTATGTCTGATGGCCGTATCCTCGTCTTCACCATCAAGGTATGTCTGATGGCCGCATCCTCATCTTCACCATCAAGGTATGTCTGATGGCCGCATCCTCATCTTCACCATCAAGGTATGTCTGATGGCCGCATCCTCATCTTCACCATCAAGGTATGTCTGATGGCCGCATCCTCATCTTCACCATCAAGGTATGTCTGATGGCTGTATCCTCGTCTTCACCATCAAGGTATGTCTGATGGCCGCATCCTCATCTTCACCATCAAGGTATGTCTGATGGCCGCATCCTCATCTTCACCATCAAGGTATGTCTGATGGCCGCATCCTCATCTTCACCATCAAGGTATGTCTGATGGCCGCATCCTCATCTTCACCATCAAGGTATGTCTGATGGCCGCACCCTCATCTTCACCATCAAGCTATGTCTGATGGCCGCATCCTCATCTTCACCATCAAGGTATGTCTGATGGCCGCATCCTCATCTTCACCATCAAGGTATGTCTGATGGCCGCATCCTCATCTTCACCATCAAGGTATGTCTGATGGCCGCATCCTCATCTTCACCATCAAGCTATGTCTGATGGCCGCATCCTCATCTTCACCATCAAGGTATGTCTGATGGCCGTATCCTCGTCTTCACCATCAAGGTATGTCTGATGGCCGCATCCTCATCTTCACCATCAAGGTTTGTCTGGGGCATGTTTCATCCCTTCGTCCTTCATCGTCCCGGAGGTTACTTGGCTAAGTTTAGTCCTTGTCTGCGCAAAACCTCTTTTGTACCTAAAATCACCCATTAATTTCATTTTGTGTCGCATTGGCAAAGCTATTAAAGCAACTTTGAATACACGAGGTCTCACCAAAGGTTTATGTACATAGGGTTCCAGCATAGGTTACGGAATTACAAAGTTCAATGCGACAAGCCACTTGCATGTCAATTCTCTTTTTGCATAAGTGGGGCCCTTGTTTTATAACCTTTCCTAAAGGACCGACTGTCTCTCTGCAACCCCTTTTGAGGTACCTTGGACAACCTGAACAAAGACAGTTCCATCCTCTAGTGGGCAATCAATGAATGGTGCTTCCACCTAGGGAGCCATTTAGCAAGTTATAACTGTCTGGTGCTGCCTGGGACGGTCGCACATTAACAGAACGGCATAAAGCATCGTCGAGAAATGAAACTGGCTGTCCCGGTGCTCCATATAGCGGGCAGCGAGTGCGCTCCAGTCCTCAATCACCGACTTCCTGACGCCGCGACCTTGGGCGTCGCCCGCTGCCTGTCGTCTGCTCCGGCGGAAAGGCGCGGAATGGAACAGGTTCGCCGCGCCGTGAAGTTACTTAATAATTGATCGCTGTCGCCGAAGTGAGAACGAATCTTGGCGGAAGTGCGGGAGAATGACCGAGCTGACCTTGGTCAAGGTCATCCCTACTTGTACATGGGTGATGGAGGGCCGTCCTGATTTGTCGCTTCGGTGCACTGTTCGTGTCAGGCCTCACGTGGTGTGAGGTGATTCTTCAGTCGTGCGTTCCAGATTCGCGTCGGTTTTTTTTAAGCCATTTTTTTTATCTCGCAGTTTTGTTTTAATTAAGACTTCTGTAGTTTGTCTATGTATATGCACTGATGCGTATTGTCTGACGCAATTTAATTAATGTCTCTGTGTTTCAGGACGAGGGCACTTTTCAGATGAAGGCTCCGGCCAGAGAGCTGTTGCGGCAACTGGGGAGTGACCAGGCAGATTCACTGAGTTGGAGGGACATGTGGGCCATGGTAGCGGTGAAAGGGGGTGAGTATGGGGAGTGACCAGGCCGACTCACTGAGCTGGAGGGACATGTGGGCCATGGTAGCGGTGAAAGGGGTGAGTATGGGGAGTGACCAGGCCGACTCACTGAGCTGGAGGGACATGTGGGCCATGGTAGAGGTGAAAGGGGGTGAGTATGGGGAGTGACCAGGCCGACTCACTGAGCTGGAGGGACATGTGGGCCATGGTAGAGGTGAAAGGGGTGAGTATGGGGAGTGACCAGGCCGACTCACTGAGCTGGAGCGACATGTGGGCCATGGTAGAGGTGAAAGTGGGTGAGTATGGGGAGTGACCAGGCCGACTCACAGAACTGGAGGGACATGTGGGCCATGGTAGAGGTGAAAGTGGGTGAGTATGGGGAGTGACCAGGCCGACTCACTGAGCTGGAGCGACATGTGGGCCATGGTAGAGGTGAAAGTGGGTGAGTATGGGGAGTGACCAGGCCGACTCACTGAGCTGGAGCGACATGTGGGCCATGGTAGAGGTGAAAGTGGGTGAGTATGGGGAGTGACCAGGCCGACTCACTGAGCTGGAGCGACATGTGGGCCATGGTAGAGGTGAAAGGGGGTGAGTATGGGGAGTGACCAGGCCGACTCACTGAGCTGGAGCGACATGTGGGCCATGGTAGAGGTGAAAGGGGGTGAGTATGGGGAGTGACCAGGCCGACTCACTGAGCTGGAGCGACATGTGGGCCATGGTAGCGGTGAAAGGGGGTGAGTATGGGGAGTGACCAGGCCGACTCACTGAGCTGGAGCGACATGTGGGCCATGGTAGAGGTGAAAGTGGGTGAGTATGGGGAGTGACCAGGCCGACTCACTGAGCTGGAGCGACATGTGGGCCATGGTAGAGGTGAAAGGGGGTGAGTATGGGGAGTGACCAGGCCGACTCACTGAGCTGGAGCGACATGTGGGCCATGGTAGAGGTGAAAGGGGGTGAGTATGGGGAGTGACCAGGCCGACTCACTGAGCTGGAGCGACATGTGGGCCATGGTAGAGGTGAAAGGGGGTGAGTATGGGGAGTGACCAGGCCGACTCACTGAGCTGGAGCGACATGTGGGCCATGGTAGAGGTGAAAGGGGGTGAGTATGGGGAGTGACCAGGCCGACTCACTGAGCTGGAGCGACATGTGGGCCATGGTAGCGGTGAAAGGGGGTGAGTATGGGGAGTGACCAGGCCGACTCACTGAGCTGGAGCGACATGTGGGCCATGGTAGCGGTGAAAGGGGGTGAGTATGGGGAGTGACCAGGCCGACTCACTGAGCTGGAGCGACATGTGGGCCATGGTAGAGGTGAAAGGGGGTGAGTATGGGGAGTGACCAGGCCGACTCACTGAGCTGGAGCGACATGTGGGCCATGGTAGAGGTGAAAGGGGGTGAGTATGGGGAGTGACCAGGCCGACTCACTGAGCTGGAGCGACATGTGGGCCATGGGAGAGGTGAAAGGGGGTGAGTATGGGGAGTGACCAGGCCGACTCACTGAGCTGGAGCGACATGTGGGCCATGGTAGAGGTGAAAGGGGGTGAGTATGGGGAGTGACCAGGCCGACTCACTGAGCTGGAGCGACATGTGGGCCATGGTAGCGGTGAAAGGGGGTGAGTATGGGGAGTGACCAGGCCGACTCACTGAGCTGGAGCGACATGTGGGCCATGGTAGAGGTGAAAGTGGGTGAGTATGGGGAGTGACCAGGCCGACTCACTGAGCTGGAGCGACATGTGGGCCATGGTAGCGGTGAAAGGGGTGAGTATGGGGAGTGACCAGGCCGACTCACTGAGCTGGAGCGACATGTGGGCCATGGTAGCGGTGAAAGGGGGTGAGTATGGGGAGTGAGACGGAGGTGAGGAGATTGGTAGCTAATTACCATTCAGTATCATGCTCTGTGAGATGCTGGCTAATAATTCATATTATTTACATTTCTTAACTGGTCTGAACAAGCACCTATGTAGACACACATTAAACCGTCTCAATTCGCCGCTGCCCTACGGTTATCTCTGAGTACCTGTGATCATCTGTCTGTGGCTGTGTTTCAGGCGGTAAGCTGGGCGAGGCGCTCAGCAAGTCGCCTGACCTGGCCAGCTGGGGCTCCCCTGTCAACCTGAAAGCGGAAATACAGCTCGTCACACTCGAAGGTAAATCTCTGCGCGCTGCTGTGAAACAAAACATATAGCTGTTTCGGAAGTTGTCTTGACCCCTTGTGGTGGTAAGGGTTACAATGGTGTTCTAGGCCAGCTTTGTGCACACTGGGGTTATAGATTGCCTATTTCTGTTTTTTTTGGCGGAGAATCTTTAGCATGTAACTGGTATTGGTAACACATGCGATGATAAAGAATTGAAGTTAATTATTAGTTGTGGGTGTTTTGTACGATGACTGCAGCCGGCTGTGGAAGTCTGGGCCGCCATTACGTCAGTTTGGAGGGGTCCTTACTGTAAGTTGGATCACGGAAGCCGGTCGCTGTAGCTGTGGTCTAGGACCCGTATGTAAGGTTGTGTCGCTCACTACTTGCAGAGAGCGAGTGTGACTGGCCGGAAACCCCGGAAAACGAACGCCGGAGAGCCTTCTGCAACAAGCTGGAGGGGTACGGCAGTGTCTGCAGCTGTCGAGACCCCGCCCCCCTGACCTTCACCCCTGAGCCGGTAAGTCACCCGCCCCTCTCCTGACCTTCAACTCTGACTTGGTAATCAACGCCTCCCTGAAATCTTTGACCCGGTAAGGACCCCCCCCCCCCCTTCCTGACCTTCACCTCTGACCCGGAAATTATCCCCCCCCCCCTGACTTTCACCCGTGACCTGGTAAGTACCCCCCCCCCCGTGCTCTTAACCTGTGACCCAGTAAGTAATCCCCTTGACCTTTATCTCTGACCCGGTAATTACCCCCCCCCCCTCTCCCCGAGCTTCACCTCTGACCCAGTAGTTAACTCGTCCCCTGACGTGATAAGTTCCCCATAACGATGACCATGACCCCTGACCTGGTAAAGACCCTCTGACCTTCACCCCAGACTCGATAATTACATCGCCCCAGGAGGATTCTCCAAATGGACATCAACAGATCATTGGTTGGCGTCTTTATGCATATTGCATATTTATCTGATGCCTGTTTCACCCAACCCCATTCCATTGCCTTTCACATCTCACCCGGTATAAGTAGCCAGCCCCGATGACTTCCAGGTCTGACCCGCTAAGTAACCCGTATAGTGACCTTGACCTCTGACCCGTTAAGTAACCCGCCCGATGACCATCACCTCGGATCCATGTTCGTTTCTAGCTGGTATATGTATGAGACCTCTGTCACACCTGTAACATGTTCCTTTCCAGCTTGAGGAGAGCCACGTGTATGACATCCCTGTAGCTGTGATAGCCAGCGACCGTCCACACTACCTGTACAGGTGAGGGGGGGGGGGGCACGTGGTCCAGACGTGGGGGGGGGGGAGCGGACGTTGGGTAGGGGGTATGATATTGGGGGAGGGAGGGAGTGAGGGGGGGGCTGCTATCGTATGTGCGCCATGTACTATTTACTGATCTTCGAGGTCTGATGTACGGTACATTGCCATCCGTAACTGTGAACGTTATGTGGCGTGTACAACACGTGGGGTGGGATGTAGCACTCAATCTCAGGATTAAAGGTGCAATACGAACACCTTGGTACGCCATATTTATTTGACGGGGACCTAACCAATGGCGAATTTTAAACAAATTAGTTTTCCTCAACTTTCGAAATTTCGCAACCTTCATTTTTAGTGCATAATGTGAGTGTACATATACACGTGTGTATGCATGTGATGTGTACACATATACACGTGTGTATGCACGTGATGTTTACACATGTACACGTGTGTATGCACGTGATGTGTACACATAACACGTGTGTATGCATGTGATGTGTACACATGTACACGTGTGTATGCACGTGATGTTTACACATGTACACGTGTGTATGCACGTGATGTGTACACATAACACGTGTGTATGCATGTGATGTGTACACATATACACGTGTGTATGCACGTGATGTTTACACATGTACACGTGTGTATGCACGTGATGTGTACACATAACACGTGTGTATGCATGTGATGTGTACACATGTACACGTGTGTATGCACATGTGTACACGTGGCGCACACGTGACGTATACACGTGTGTATGCACGTGGCGTGTTTAAACACGTGGGGTGTGTACACGTGGTGGGTCTGACGTCATATATCACCCCCCCCCCTCCTGCCCCTGTTACAGAATGCTGCGGTCCGTGCTGTCGGCGCACGGCGTCAACCCCGCCATGATCACCGTCTTCATCGACGGATACTTCGAGGTACGACTCACTGCTCGGTTACTCCTCGCCACCATCCCTGACTAAATACCAAAATATATAGTACCCGACAAACGTCACCGCCAAACCCTGACTAGATGCCGAAATAAAGTATCCGACGAGCATCACCGCCTAATGTGGATTAACTACATACGTGTCTTCGCGACCTATACACTGATGCCGTTCTCATGTGAAGGTTGTATGTATTGATATATTTAGCCATAATAGATAAATTTCAGTTTTATTCGATATATTATTTACATTGTTTATTTATTAAGTTCTAGGCACTTAAATGACGTAGTCCAATGTCAGAAGATGGTTATTTACCAACCAGTTAGCAATTCACATTGTATTGAAATGAAAACAAAAATGTGGTAATTTTGTTATAACGCTTTCCGGTTTTCCGCCAAGTAATGTCACGTAATCTTGTCGCCGTGTCGCAGGGACCTCTGGAGGTGACCAAGTTGTTCGGTCTGCGGGGAATCCAGCACACTCCCAGCGGCGTGAGGAACGCCCGCATCTCTCAGCATTACAAAGCCAGCCTCACCGCCACCTTCAACCTCTTCCCAGTGAGTACTCATATCTGACCTGCCAGTAACATCTGCCAGCATGGCATTACAAAGCCAGCCTCACCGCCACCTTCAACCTCTTCCCAGTGAGTACTCATATCTGACCTGCCAGTAACATCTGCCAGCATAGCATTACAAAGCCAGCCTCACCGCCACCTTCAACCTCTTCCCAGTGAGTACTCATATCTGACCTGCCAGTAACATCTGCCAGCATAGCATTACAAAGCCAGCCTCACCGCCACCTTCAGCCTCTTCCCAGTGAGTACTCATATCTGACCTGCCAGTAACATCTGCCAGCATAGCATTACAAAGCCAGCCTCACCGCCACCTTCAACCTCTTCCCAGTAAGTACTCATATCTGACCTGCCAGTAACATCTGCCAGCATAGCATTACAAAGCCAGCCTCACCGCCACCTTCAACCTCTTCCCAGTGAGTACTCATATCTGACCTGCCAGTAACATCTGCCAGCATGGCATTACAAAGCCAGCCTCACCGCCACCTTCAACCTCTTCCCAGTGAGTACTCATATCTGACCTGCCAGTAACATCTGCCAGCATAGCATTACAAAGCCAGCCTCACCGCCACCTTCAACCTCTTCCCAGTGAGTACTCATATCTGACCTGCCAGTAACATCTGCCAGCATAGCATTACAAAGCCAGCCTCACCGCCACCTTCAACCTCTTCCCAGTGAATACTCATATCTGACCTGCCAGTAACATCTGCCAGCATAGCATTACAAAGCCAGCCTCACCGCCACCTTCAACCTCTTCCCAGTGAGTACTCATATCTGACCTTCAAGCGACATCACAAGAAGTAAGCTGACTTATACCAAAGGTTGTCGTAATAATTGGTATCTACATGTTGTAGGATATGCTGATAAACAAACACATGTTTACCGCCTCTCCGGCCGTGAAAAGTACATCTACTTTAAAAAATAATTTTCATGTGTTTCATTTAATTTTAGGATGCCAAATATGCCATTATTATAGAAGAAGACTTAGACGTGTCTCCAGACTTCTTCAGGTAAGTTACATTCTAAGTTTTAACTGAATTGAACCCATAATAAGTCATACAAAGCATAGGTTTCATCTAAATACCTCTATTGTCATAACTTCCCTGTACTGACTGTGCATAACATGTCACGTGGTCATCTCTTGCAGCTACTTCAGTCAAACTGTTCACTTGATGGAGGAGGACCAGAGTATTTATTGCATATCAGCCTGGAACGACCAGGTATGTATGTCCCAATACAGCGGTCTACTCGTCAATACCCCCCTCCCCCGCCCCCCTCCCCTCCCAGCCTGGAACGACCAGGTCTGTATGTCCCAAAACATCCCCTGAATAGATAGGCCTACTCGGCACCCCCCCACCCCCTCCCCACCCTCACCCTCACCTCAAGATGTCTGATATTCCTATCTTTTTTATTTCAACTTACCATTTCATTCAGTACTTTATAAGTAGATACTTTTCTTTCCGTATACAAATATATGGTAAATATATCTATAATATTTTACATAATACTATATAGGAGATTATAATATGCTATATCATACTTTTGTGCTTTATCCCATGGAAAATTATGACATATTACAGAACATTCGACTGGATTTTATGTTATAGGAACTGACGATGAAATGGGTTTCTGCTGAAGCGAACAATATTGTTGTGCAGTATTAACTATAGAATACAGTTTACATGGGGCATGATTGATCTATGTCTTTAGCTGGCGTGATGGAGAGGGATTACAAGCACGATGAAGGGGGGGGGGGAGGGAGGGGAAGGGGGGGGGGGCTGGTGCTGATTTGTGATTCGATACCTCATACATCATTGTGGCGTGGTGTCTGCGGGCCTGGGGCGTGACACTGATTGGGTTGTTATTGGCAGGGTTACGACCACTCGAGCCAGGACCCCAGCCTGCTGTACCGCGTCGAGACAATGCCAGGCCTCGGCTGGCTCCTCAAGCGCGCCCTCTACAAGGAGGAGCTCGAACCACAGTGGCCCACGCCGGAGAAGGTTCGTGTCTCTCTGTTCGTCGGTCACGTGGTACCTGTCACGTGGTACCTGTCACGTGGTATCTGTCACGTGGTATCTGTCACGTGGTATCTGTCACGTGTTACATGGCACGTGGTATCTGACACGTGTTACATGGCACGTGTTACTGATCACGTGTTACTTGTTACCTGTTACTCGTCACGTGTTATTGTACTCGTGTTATTTGCCCTGTTTTTCTGTCACGTGTAACATGTCACGTGTTACATGTCACGTGTTGCCAGTCGATTATTTTATCTGTGTTTTTGGCAGAACAAAATGTACGACCGCGATATTTACTAGAATATGGCAATTAATACTCCAGGCACATCGTCCAGCCCTAAACTGTCATACGTGCTACGTATTCCCAATATTTTTGAACTACATGGCAACAAGAATGTATCTACATGTCGTAGACCAAATAAATAATTGAATTGAACTTGATGATGATAAATATCATGTTGCATATAATGTTGTAACCTTATTATATGACATGAACTAACTATACCCTCTCCCCCCCCCCCCCACCTCCTCCCCCAGCTGTGGGACTGGGACATGTGGACCAGGCTGCCCACGGTACGCAAGGATCGGGAGTGCATCGTTCCCGACGTATCCAGAACGTACCACTTCGGGTCGAAGGGCCTCAACATGAACACCTACTTCCAGGAGGTGTACTTCAAGAAACACGCCTTCAATACGGTGCCCCACGTCAAGTTAAAAGACGTCGACAGGTGGGTGGGAAAGCGCTGGTTGTACCGACGGCAGTGGTGTGCAGGTCTCAGTGAGGTGACAGCTGTACCAACGGCAGTCGTGTGCAGGTCTCAGTGAGGTGACAGCTGTACCAACGGCAGCCGTGTGCAGGTCTCAGTGAGGTGACAGCTGTACTAACGGCAGCCGTGTGCAGGTCTCAGTGAGGTGACAGCTGTACCAACGGCAGTCGTGTGCAGGTCTCAGTGAGGTGACAGCTGTACCTACGGCAGCCGTGTGCAGGTCTCGGTCGGGCTGCATGAACATTCCTATCATAACGTCCTAATGGTCAAAACGAAAGGTGGTTCTGAGGATAATAATAGCAACGGGATGCACCAAGGTCGTGGGTTCGAACCCTGGCCCCTGCATCTCAGGTAAATTTCATCCAAATCCATGACATTGTCCCGGTAGCTGTATTTATCCGTCATGTACACGGGAACTGCCGAGAACACCAACATTCCATTTTGCTCTTGCGGAAGTTAACATTTGATTCGTATTTTCCTTGACTCTGTCTTCAGGATGCGCAGGAATCCATACGAGAGTTTAGTGAACACTCTGGTGCAAAGCGCCTCCGTCCTGGATCACACTAAGTCTCCCTGCGACGAGCACTTCGTTCCAGACACGCAGGGTCGCGCCTACGTCCTGTATATCCGGATGGACCACCCCACCGAGTACTCAACATGGAAGGAACTCGCCAAGGTGAAGGTCACGGGGAGAGGGACGCCGTGACCACTGTCACGTAGACATATAACATCGTGTTCAATTATCATAGCTTCTGTTAAGAATTATTACTCACTGTAATAAATGGATACAGTTTGCTAATGTAAACTCGTATACTAATGTAATATTCAATAGTACAGTGTATATTATGGCAATTAAGGTAAATCAGTTATTTTTATTATTCAAGCAGGGAACCCAGTTATCTACAACGTCACGTTGTGTATGAAGGACTATTTATCGTTTTTGTTGGCATTTCTATTATATTTTTGCAATTGGAAAATAGGATTTGAATTTAGTTTATGTTGCTATTGACACAAACTTCACACTCCGTATACTCCATGTAGTGTCCTGCTGAACCGAATCACTGATATGTCGTATTAACTTGTCCCCCAGTGCCTACACATATGGGATCTTGACGTCAGAGGAGTTCATAAGGTACGTCCGCAAGTGGAGCTCCACACACCACCCTTACAGCCGTTAAAACGCTCAGTGCCGCCATTACACGTCAGCCTCGTGTCTGTTGCCTCTTGACGCGGCTTATTGAACCAATACGTCACGATGGTGGATTAAATACCCCAATGTTATTCTGTTTAAACACAGTGCGTTATTGATGGACTAACCAATTGTATTGATGGTACACTTATCACTACTGACATTAATTCACTAGGATCTCCACATTTGCGCTGTTTTAATTTTAATGACGAACCTATATTTGATTTCAGGGTTTATGGAGATTTTTCCTGAAAGGCAACCCTATATTGGTTGTCGGGGTGCCGGCCTCGCCCTACTCGTAAGTCTCGGTTATGTATTTATCTGTTATACTTAACTTCCATTTCATTTCATTAGTTAGATATTTAAACAATTATTAGTTGTAAACCCACGACAAGGTTTTTATGTGGTAAGAATTCCTGCCCTGGTTTATCATTGCTGGAGCATAAAGCAGCATGTAGTAAGCATAATGGCTTCATCTTAGCGACTGATGCAGTCTTCCCAACCAATGCTATTCTATTTAGCCCCATAGTATTTATATCTCTTTGGCTTGGTTAAATGAAAACTTATTGGACATTGATCTTTCAAGGTGAAGATCATAAGCGAACAAAATGAAGGCTACGATATTGACCATTGACAAATTAAACTTTTATTTCATTTATTTATCTTAACTTAATTTCAATATTTTAACTGATTATTGTGTGTGTTTTTGCAGGTCCTTCATGCCCGCGGGGGTGACCCCCATCTACCTGCAACCGACGGAGAACGCGGCTGGGCACGGGGGCTCCAGATAACACTGGCCTCCCCTAGACAAGCGCTAGGCAACACCGACCAAACTCATCCCCCAGGAACACCACAGGGGCGGTGGGGTGCAGCGGCGGGGTGGCTGTGAGGGGGGCGGGGTGGGGTGGTGGATGCGGGGGCGTTGGGGGGTTGGGGTCACCGCGGATCACCCTGACTGACTGATGACTGATTTGTATCGATTTTTAAACAATTCCTTGCCAAGAAGAAGCTGTTTAAACCGTGCAGCGGTGCGGTAATAACAGGGAGGGAGTAGACTGATGTTGTGTCCTCCCGCATGTCGACCGACCCACGTTAAAGCCTTGGTATGAAGGGCAACTGCTGCCTCGACAGAAGTCGATGACACGCGGCACAACAGACGTCATCGTTACCAGCGGTGCTTATCACCACCGCCAGTCGGCGCTAGTCACGGAGCACAAACCTTCTTGTCAGCGGCACGTGACCCCGAGTTCATGGGACTCCTCGCTCCCATGCCTCCGGTCATCCAATGTTACAGCTTTCACACGTGACATATGTGCGCTGCTGCTTGGCATCAGTGAGAAATGGAATGATTAGAGGATGGATACCTGATAGTATGGTAGCAAACCATGTGAGTAGTGTGACGTCATAATGAACTGCCACGGGCGTAGCCATGGTGATGGTAAGACGCCAAGCGGTAACTTGGTTTGAGGCGCCATGTAACACACACGTTAAACATGCAAACATCCATTGCTGTGTCTTAGCCGCGAGTTACATTGACTAAAAATGGGTGATTCTAGTCTTAGTTTTAATTTTATTGAATCCGTCTGACGAACCCATACTGATGATATCGCAACGTATATTCGCTGTATATTTTTTGCCATTGTGACATCGTTACGTGATAATAATTCGCGCGCATTTTTACCTGATCGTTGAAGTGTCGTCTGCTGCAGGAGCGGCGCGGCGTCTCCCTGTACCAACTTGTATGTTTATCGTACTGTTGCGATGCTTTTGCTTAACGATTTGATTACGCTGTTCATGACTGTCCGTGAGATTCCATATCAGAAAATGTCTCGAGAAATTGAGCAAACTGTAGCATATTTCCCACGAGATAGGGCTATATGTTTTGGGCTGTTGTAGTGAGCGGTGTGACAGCTGCTTAGGTCAGTTTTTCTGTGGCGGATTTCACGAACGCATTTGAGCCGACTACGGGGCTTAGTCCACTAAAGTTACCATGTAAGTGATGGGCAATTTTAGCCGGGTACGGGGCTTGACCCAACGCGCCGGTGTCAGTTCAGTTTCACTTCGCATAGTGCAGTGTTCATATCGAACCGTTGTTCATGCGCTTGTGCCTATTATATATCAACATGATCAGAGCGGACAAACCCGCGCATCTTGCGAACAAAACGACCAATGGAAGAGGTGCTCAAGGGATTGCTTTCATGCAAGCTGTTATTTCAAATCACCCGTAGGCTGCTGCACGTGTCCTTTCTGCAAATGTCTATGTTTGTTTAGCGGCTTTTCTGGCGCCGTGCCAGCCTGCCTCTGTTGTAGTCTGCCTGTAGACCTAAAGCGCGCCCTTCACCAGCGGAAGTCACGTGATACGGAAGTCTAGAGTAGTGTAGACACCAATGCGTGCCTTCTTCGTATTTCTGTAATGGTGCTATGTCCTAAAGTGTGTCTGACTGAAGGTTGCGCACCGACGGGTGAGTACGTTCTTTGGTAAAATAGGTCCTAGTGTACAAACGTGGACCGGAGAGGATAGTCCAATTATTTCATTGAAACCGTCGAGTGGAAAACAAAGCGGCGTTGGGAATTTTTAATCATCGGGTACTTTTTCCAGAAATGATTGTGAATACAAATGACTAATATTTTGTTCTATTGAAGAGTGGTTGTGAGGACTGAAGTGATTTAAGATTAAATGATACAGATCGGTCATAAACACTTCTGAAACCGTTGAGGTCAGACGTGGGGGTAAGAGGGTATATTAATGATCTATTAATTGCTACATTAACTGTTCTATCTATTCCATTATTTTTCTTAAGCGGTCTGGTGAGAGAATAAATGTGAATGTAGAATTCCTGGTTACCATAAATTTGTAACGCGAACATGCAGTGTATGAAATGGAGGAGATATTCTATGGTGTACGATTATTAATATAAGAGACCCGATAATCGGAGATGTAATAAATTATTTATGAAAATTAAAGGGTTTAGGATATACTTGTTTTATTATCTTTGCACCTAATATATTGTTCCTCGAAATGTACAGAATTATTAACGTTCAAAATAAGACCTTTACTTACGATTGTGCATTGAAATGAAGCCCCGACAAGCCATAGTTCTATTTCACTCTTCTCTTTATTAAAGTATGGTAATATATAGAAGTATATTGAACACACAGCTAAAACTACATTACATAGCATATATTATTGATATACATATACAAATTTTGAGACCTGGTATGTGTTCAATTTCAATACAAAAACACGATAATTTCCTATAACATACATAGATTTCTTGAAGTACACAATTTTTAGTAAGGTTTGATAGAAACTTTGTTCATGATTTAATCACAAGATGGAAATGTCCTTTGAATTACTGAGTAATCAAATCAAGGTTAATAAATAATAATTAATCCTTATAAGTATTCTGATCTGTACACATTCATGTTTTCGTGGACTAGATCCTATCAAAGAAGGCTACAACAGAAAAGTCTTTCAGTGGAATTGGCAACTGAGAAAATATGTATGTAAAATAAAAAGTTTAATATACACTATATAATAACAAGACAGTTAGGCATGAGAACATTGGTATGAGAATATTCTGTCCATGTGATACATTGGTATGAAAATAGTCTGTTCATATGATACATTTGTATTACAGTTCTGGTTCACATGAAAGCACCCACCCACAAGCTGCCCTGCTTATTTATAACTTGCTGCGCTATAATGCTGCTATGGAGTTATAAAAACAAACGTGTACACAAAAGCTGCTGCTGCTGCATGCGTATTAATACATAACACTGGCGAGATAAACCAGTGTCGTCAAGATTGTCCAGTGAGATCTCGCCTACTCTCACGTGTTCTATATAACAGTTGACCCCGCACGCAGTGGCGCCATCTACCGCCTGGTCTTGACCCCTGTTGCCCTCCACTAAGCCAGTGCGAGTTCTTCATCCTGCCTTTCAGCGACACTTCATGGAAAATCTTTCATATTCATCTTTAAACGTTGTAATCACATAGTAAAGACAATAAAGGGGTCAGACTGAACGCGGGTCGCCGGAAGTCGCTCAAATGTACGATAGAATGTCGAGTGTGTCCTTGAACAGTTAGGACGAGGCGAGCGATGGTGGCGCCATCGCAGTCGAAGATTGCGCAGGTTCCGGCGCGGCATGTTTGAACGCTGGTGGCGCCCTCACAGTCGGGAGATTTCTGGAGCGGCAGGGCGAGCGAGGGTGATTTGAACGCTGGTGGCGCCCTCACAGTCGGAGATTGCGTAGTTTCTGGAGCGGCCGGGCGAGGAGGGGCTGCTTGAGGCGGGGTTTGCTCGGGAAGAGCTCAGCCTCGCTGCCGCTGATGGGGAAGCGCTGCTCGTAGATCCGTGGGTAGCTCTTCTGAAACTAAGGCCGCACACACACACACGACGTCAGTACTCGGAAAGTTGCTGTCGACAATGTCAGTACTCGGAATCTAACTCATAATAGAACATATTCAGTCAGAACTCTTCAGTCTACTGTAAATGTGATTACTCGGAGTAACATACTCATCAGTAAATATTATAACAGATATTACAGTAAATATCTTCAACCAATATAAAGCAACCCGGAGGAACAAGAAATCGTAACGTAACAGGAAACAGGTTAACTAATTGAATAATCCTGTATGTCTCGTGAATGATTAAAGGAAACTGGCTGTAATATAACAGAAATACACAAAACGAAAGTCCGCATAACCAAATAAAAACACCATTCCCATGCTTGTATAATGGCAGTATAGTAATCCCTTAAATTAATGGTTGATTAGCGTATCTGTATCATGTAAGATTGGTTAGTATTATAATGGTAAATATAAATATATATACATAAAGTGATACAAACTTCCGTAACTTGTGACGTATAACAACGGTGTATAATCAAACACAACAACAGCAAGGCCAGAAAGGAAGACGCCTATTAGCCCGTCCCGTTTCTCCCTTCCTCCCCCCCTCCCCCTCTACCCGAATCCCCACCGACTTCACACCTGTTTGAGTCTTCGCTTTTTGTCTCGCTGCGACATTGCCTTGTTCTTGACGAGATTCTCTAAAAGTTCGTGCAGCGCCTGTTGTGACGACGTCATGCGCTGGCGCTCAAACTCCTCCACGGACACCTGTTCACAATAAGTTAGGTTTGGCCCATCATCGCACGAGTTCTGTAAGACGGGGGAGAAAAGAAAAAAGCGGGGCACGCTATATGTAGAGAGGAGAGCAACCCGACACCAGCCAACTACGTCACACACCGGCGCGCGCATACACCTCACCTTGTCTACCCACCGGACGGGGTCAGGGGTCAAGGGTCACGGGGGGCCAAGGTCAGTGGTCCATCACCTCTGTGGTTTTCTGATGTACCATTAGCTGCAGAGGGAGAGCGTCTCTTGGGCGCGTCAGGCTTTGGAGATTTATCATTTTTGGGAAGTTCGCTTTGCTGTCAGCGGCGCACAAACTCAAAACCGGAAGTAGTTTTGTTGGAGTTGTCGGGGGCTAGGGGGTCTGGGATGGCAAGTGGTGATGGGGCCTTCGGTCAGGGAAGGGGGGGGGGGGGTCAGTCAAACTAAGATAAACCCATGACACTATAAACTTGTTAATACCCGACTCAGATGTGTCACTTGCTTAAAGCATCTGGAGGTGTCAAGAGCAAATGTTAAATTTTAGAGATGCTTTAAACAAAAGAAAAGTCCAAGGTATATATTCATCGAGAGAAAACGCATGTCAACGTCTTTTTTAATCTTTAATAGTGCCTGACATTTACAGTACACAACTAATCCAGCGACGGATCGATGCGTGTTCTCAGGTACAACCAATATATGAACCTATCATCCAAAAAACAAGGCAAAATATGGTAAATAAAACGTATCGATGCCAAACACCTCATTGGACGATGGTAACTTAATAACCAGAACCCCATGGTACCATAATCTTGGCATTCAAAATCACATGCAACCATTTAAAACAAAAATGACTTCATCACCAATAATGTTCCATCTATCTTGTTCCAGCCCCATCACAAGCTTCTTTTCAACAGATCATACGGCAAAATTCATAAGTCAGTTAACAGTAGCGGGCATAAAACTTAAAATGAACACAAAAGGTAAAAACAAGCTTGCTGGAGCAAATCAAATCAAATCAAACATTTCCTTTATACATCAATACGTAGAAAAAGCCGTGTCACCAAGAGGTGTCTCTCAAAGGTGTGACCATGGTACTACAGCACTACCGGTATACACAACCACGCAGCCAGCTACGGAATCCAAACATGCAGATGGAGTAGAAAGTCATCACTGAATACCGTATTTGCTCTAATACGCGCGGTAACATTAAACTTCCATCGGTTTAAAACCGGAACGATGATTAAAATGTGGGCGACTATTTGTTCACGTTGATAGTTTTAACATTAGCCTATGATGTAAATACGTATAGTTAAAAACAATATTTCATGAGCCACGAGAGTAAAATACGGAATGCATTCCTATGAGAGAAAATACGGTTTTTGTCAAAGCCGATTTGTGACGACGCGAAGGCGTTATTTCCCAATGCGGCTTACAGCAATATAAAAATAATAAGAACTACATGCATCTTACCACGTGGGAAATATAACAACGGTAACAACTACTCAAGCCTAGATATGAACGTGATAATACTAAAAGGGGCAAGATCGCCACAAATACTAAACTACAAACGTCGGCACAGTTCTACAGTGGGGGACCGGTACACTAGGGCTGGTCGTGATCTATATGGAGGAGGCGGTGCAGCTACCGTACCAAAGGGTGCAGGACAGTCAGGAAATGCGAAATGGTAGGGAATAGCGTACAGCGTACATAGTCGAGGAAAGTCATCATTAGATTTTGACCGAAGTGAAGTCATGTAATCGTATAGCACGGCTAGTATGGGATCATTTAAGGTTAAGCGTGATAAATATACAGCATATTGTCCGCTTAGATAAGGCAGATAGCGTATTCCTGAAGCCAGGCACATAACAGCATTGCCATAGAGTTGGAAAGACAAAACGCGTATTGGTAAGATCATTATGGAAATTTTAGTCCTATAGAAGAATCACTTAGTTATTACATAATGAGTAACTCGTTAGACCATAGCCATACCACTGATTGTGAAAAAAAGTTATTCTAAAATCCACCAGAAGTTTGAATACTCAGGTGATATACGTAGTAGATATGAATAGTATTAGTCCTAGTTATGATAAGGTATCGATATACATGTTATTGACGGCCGGCGCGCCACGTGGTCGGCACGTGGCCGGCACGTGGGTAGAGGGCGCCACTACCTTGGAGCGGCGCAGCTGCGCGAGGCGGTCCTCGGCTTGCTGCCGCAGGCTGCTGGGGACCTTCATGATGTCGGAGTAACCGTCCATCATAAAGGCCACGATTTGTTCCATCAGCAGGAAGTCCCCTCGCTCCGCTTGGTCCTCACTGCGCAGCACGCAGCGGCTGAACGTCTGCAGCACCTGGAAGGGAAAAAGGGCGGGAATTGTTAGGTCAATGGTGGAAGCGGCTGAACGTCTGCAGGACCTGGAAGGGAAAAAGGGCGGGAATTGCTAGGTCAATGGTGGAAGCGGCTGAACGCCTGCAGGACCTGGAAGGGGGAAAAAGGGCGGGAATTGTTAGGTCAATGGTGGAAGCGCCTGAACGTCTGCAGGAACTGGAAGGGGGAAAAAGGGCGGGAAAGGTTACGCTAAAGTTAGCAGCTGCTGATCGTCTGCAGCACATGGAAGGAAAATTGTTAGGTCAATACTAGAAGCGGCTAAATGTCTGCAGCACATGGAAAGAACAAAAAAAGGGACGAGAATTGTTAGGTCAATGTCAGGAGCAGACGACATTCGACAAGCACTTTGTTCTGGCGTTGCCTAGGCAACAGACAGCTGCAAATCTATGACGAAGAAGGGTACGTGGGCCCCAGTGATATGATGGCGCAATCTGCGAGGTTACTGTCACGCTAGTAGACACAAACTAAAACAGCTCAATATTATTTAGTTTTTTTATAATCTATGCATTATATTAACAAAACTGCATACACTTGATCTTGGTAACAGTTAGTCCAACGTTAAAATAAAACACATTCTAGCTACAGGACGGGTCCGTACCAGGTCGCGGGTCGACTGGTGTTCGTTGATGGACACACGGGTGTTGTTGGTCAGTTTGTTCATGAAGCGCAGCAGGAGGTGCAGTTTGCGGCGGTTGGCCGGGGGAAGCAGCAGACAACACAGCTGTAGCGCCTCGTTCACACGGTTCCGGCTAATCGGCGACAGAACACCTAGGTAGGCGGGGGAGGGACCATATCAATGTTAGTGAATCGCCAGCATCGTCCACAATAATAATAAAATACACACAGCTAGTAGTAATAGTAATAAAAATAATCAGTAGTGGTTCGACAAGGGATAGATTAATAGAGCAGTGTCCGGAATGGGCCCCCGTACATGTAACTGTCGCCAAACAGGGATAATGTGGGTTTTTCCCAGCAGGACATTAGTCTATACAGGCTATATAGCGTCTGACTGAGGGAACAGTTATGTCCCCCATAACTATTTTTTAAAGCTAAACAGTCGCCGTCACAGCGGGCAGCAAACCCCCCAAACTCCGGCACGGTATTAAACTCAGTTATACTTTACATAATGTATTCGGAAACTTTAAGCGAGATGCTACGTGATGGATAATAAGGGTACAGCGGGAGAACAAGGGGGGGAGGGGGGTATGTCGAGAGCTGGGCGGGGGGGGGGGTGCATGAGGAGGAGAGTGTACTCTCTGGGGGAGCCGGCGATCGAGAACTGTGGGGCGGGGGGTGCATGAGGAGGACAGTGTACTCACTGGGGAGCCGGCGATCGAGAACTGGTGGGGGGTGGGGGTTCATGAGGAGGACAGTGTACTCACTGGGGGAGCCGGCGATCCGCTGGACGACGTGTGGCGGGGGGTGCGCCCCGTACAGGGACCGGCCGACGGGTGTGGCTCCCTGGGCCTCGATCGCCTGGCAGTACGACTCGGCCATCTTACACCGGTAGTTCTGCTCCCCGGCCACAGAGGGCATGCTGCGCGCCAGGTTCTGCGGGGTGAGATGGCTGTGGCTGTGGCTGTGGCGGACGGGATTCACCACCACGGGGTCCGAGATCGGGGCCACGCGAATGCTGTGGGCGCGCCTCACGATGCCGTTGCCAAGGCGACGGGAACGTGCGGGCGGCGCGGCGTCTTCCGTCGGGCGGCGCGTGGCGGTGTTGTAGCTGGGAGGGGGGACGTAGGGCGGGGGGTCCTCGGTGGTAGAGGAGGAGGAGGAGGAGAGGTGGGAGCCCGGCGTCCCGTAGCCGCCATACTTGGCCAGCCGGGAGGTGGCCGGGAGGTGGTGGCCCGTAGGGGGGTCGGCGGGGCCGCCGGGGCTGCCGAGGCCGTGGTAGTAGTCCTGGCCCTGCTGGTGGGACTGGCGCTCCCGCAGCGGCTCCGTGCCGTGGTCCAGGGCCGGGAGCCCGCTCTGTATGCTGGTCCACGAGTTGAGGCGGCCGCGGCCGGCCAGGTCGTTCTCCGGCGCCGGCGGCACCTCGTTCACGTTGTTAGTGGAGTATGACTTCCGAGTTCTGTTGTTATGACTACTACCGCCATCGCGGATGATATAACCATTATCATCATCATCATCGTCGTCGTCGTCGTCGTCCATGTAGCGGGAGACGTTGTCGGCGCTGATGGCCAGGTTGTAGGGGTCCGTGATGACCCCGCTGTTGAAGCGCCGCCGACTCAACCCCGCCACCGCCGCCGCCGTTGCCGGTGGCGCCCCGTGGCGGTGGTAACAGCTGCACGTCGCCCCGGTCCCGGCCCCGACCCCCGCCCACCCCGGCCGCCCGGGGGTGGTGGTCGTGGCGGGGTCGAGCGGGCAGCAGTGTAGGCCGCCCTCGCACCCCGGGTGGTACACGGTGGTCGGCGGCTCGTCACTCTCCGCCCCGAAGGAGGTCTCCACGCGCCGCCCCCCCAGGGAGCTGGCGCTCGACAGGCTGCGCTGCATGCGGTGCCGGCGGTGGGGGTGAGGGTGGCGTGACCGTGACCCTGGGGCGGGGGCCGCCTCCACGTCCTGGTAGCTGCCGGGACCGGCCAGGATCGTCACATCCGGGTCGTGGACGATGAGGATGTCGTCCGGACCGATGGTGTCCTGGTTCGTCATGTCCATGATGAGGTTCTCCACGGAGGCGTAGGAGGGCATGACTTCGTCAGCGGCGGGGGAGGAGCAGTGGCGGGGGTCCAGGCCGTCAGGGGTCGACCCCCCCCGCCGCCGGCCAGGGGGCTTGCCGAGCCCGTCAGAGTACACTGCGACGGCAAACTAGCTTTAGTAATACTATCAGTAATAGCGCTGCCACATTCCGCACTTCACCACAAGTCAACAATATTTGTAATAAGCTCTCGCGGATTACGGGGATTTCGATATATAAGACTAAACAATGCAGCACAAAACGACGGGAAGGAAAGTGAATAACATAGCTTCTCATGAAACATCAGGAAACTGGAAACATGATGCTAATAACTGACAATATAGATTTCGATGAAAAGGGGCTATCGACAAGCTCTTGGGAAATCTTGACCAGACTCCTGGTCATCATAGCTAGTTTTTCAGTACGTACATGACGGCTACAGACTGTCGGTCTATGGCCACTCTTACATGTGTACAGGGCGGGTACAGACTGTCGGTCTGTGGCCACTCTTACATATGTACAGGGCGGGTACAGACTGTCGGTCTGTGGCCACTCTTACATATGTACAGGGCGGGTACAGACTGTCGGTCTGTGGCCACTCTTACATATGTACAGGGCGGGTACAGACTGTCGGTCTGTGGCCACTCTTACATATGTACAGGGCGGGTACCGACTGCCGGTCTGTGGTGACATAGGTCCATGTATCTCCACTCACCCATGACGCTAATGAAGGCTTCGTACAGTGAATACGTGACCAGCGGCTCGTCCAAGCCGTCGAAATAGTCCTTTATGACCTTGAACACATCTTTCTCGAAGCCAGGATAGTCCGGCAGGTTTTCCTCGACTTTCTCGGGCCCTGCAATATAACGGAATAAATTAATATATAACAGAATAGGGCAGAGCAATAAAATACACGCAGGTAGAAAGGGACACTTTAATTTACAATATTTATCAGGTATATGAATTGGTTAAAGGACTTTTTTCGTAAAATAGTAAAATACATGAGCTAGGAGCTCATCGGCTCTCATTGACGCGATATGACCAAATTTGGTTAAAGCGTCCTATATATACAACCAATCAGCTAGGAGGATGTGATTACTGAATATTCATACTCACAATAAGCCAGACAACGCATCGCAGATATGATCCAGTGAGGTAGTTGGTCTGGAAAACATCAGTCAGCGTCCAATATATCTTACAGTCAATGGTATACATAACATGCACATGTATCATTAAAACCATCAATTCAATAACATATATGATTAAACCATCATTTTAAAAACATATTATTAAACTATCATTTCAATAACATATCAGATTGAAACATACATTATTAAACCATCATTTCAATAACATATCAGGTTAAAACATACATTATTAAACCATCTTTTTAATAACATATCATATTTAAACCATCATTTCAATAACATAAAGGTAGGATTAAACCATCATTTCAATAACATATAGGTATGATTAAACCATCATTCCAATAAAATATAGGTATGATTAAAACATTATTTCAATAACATATATTATTACACCATCATTTAAATACCATATTATTGCCACCCACTTCTGGTGGGGGGTGGTACCCGGCCCATGGTGGGTGGTGGTACCCGGCCAATGGTGGGTGGTGGTACCCGGCCCATGGTGGGTGGTGGTACCCGGCCCATGGTGGGTGGTGGTACCCGGCCCATGGTGGGTGGTGGTACCCGGCCCATGGTGGGTGGTGGTACCCGGCCCATGGTGGGTGGTGGTACCCGGCCCATGGTGGGTGGTGGTACCCGGCCCATGGTGGGTGGTGGTACCCGGCCCATGGTGGGCGGTGGTACCTGGCCAATGGTTGGCGGTGGTACCTGGCCAATGGTTGGTGGTGGTACCCGGCCCATGGTCGCAACAGGCCCATGGTAGGGGGTGGTACCTGGCCCATCGTAGGTGGTGGTACCTGGCCCATGGTGGGTGGTGGTACCTGGCCCATGGTGGGTGGTGCTACCTGTGCCCATGGTGGGGGGTGGTACCTGGCCCATCGTGGGTGGTGGTACCTGGCCCATGGTGGGTGGTGGTACCTGGCCCATGGTGGGTGGGGGTACCTGGCCCATGGTGGGACCTGGCCCATGGGGGGGGGTGGTACCTAGCCAATGGTGGGTGGTGGTACCTGGGCCATGGAGGTACCTGGCCCATGGTGGGTGGTACCTGGCCCATGGTGGGTGGTGGTACCTGGGCCATGGAGGTACCTGGCCCATGGTTGTACCTGGCCCATGGTTGTACCTGGCCCATGGTTATACCTGGCCCATGGTTGTACCTGGCTCATGGTGGGTGGTGGTACCTGGCCAATGGTGGGTGGTGGTACCCGGTCCATGGTGGGTGGTGGTACCCGGCCAATGGTGGGTGGTGGTACCCGGCCCATGGTGGGTGGTGGTACCCGGCCCATGGTGGGGGGTGGTACTCGGCCCATGGTGGGCGGTGGTACCTGGCCAATGGTTGGTGGTGGTACCCGGACCATGGTCGCACCGGGCCCATGGTGGGGGGTGGTACCTGGCCCATCGTAGGTGGTGGTACCTGGCCTATGGTGGGTGGTGGTACCTGGCCCATGGTGGGTGGTGGTACCTGTGCCCATGGTGGGGGTGGTACCTGGCCCATCGTGGGTGGTGGTACCTGGCCCATGGTGGGTGGTGGTACCTGGCCCATGGTGGGTGGTGGTACTTGGCCCATGGTGAGTGATGGCACCTAGCCCATGGTGGGTGGTGGTACCTGGCCCATGGTGGGTGGTGGTACCTGGCCCATGGTGGGTGGTGGTACCTGGCCCATGGTGGGTGGTGGTACTTGGCCCATGGTGAGTGGTGGCACCTAGCCTATGGTGGGTGGTGGTACCTGGCCCATGATGGGTGGTGGTACCTGGCCCATGGTGGGTGGGGGTACCTGGCCCATGGTGGGTGGTGGTACCTGGCCCATGGTGGGGGGTGGTACCTAGCCAATGGTGGGTGGTGGTACCTGGCCCATGGTGGGTGGTACCTGGCCCATGGTGGGTGGTGGTACCTGGCCCATGGAGGTACCTGGCCCGTGGTTGTACCTGGCCCATGGTTGTACCTGGCCCATGGTTATACCTGGCCCATGGTTGTACCTGGCTCATGGTGGGTGGTGGTACCTGGCCCGTGGTTGTACCTGGCCCATGGTGAGTGAAGGTACCTGGCCCATGGTGAGTGGAGGTACCTGGCCCATGGTTGTACCTGGCCCATGGTGAGTGGAGGTACCGGGCCCATGGTTGTACCTGGCCTATGGTGGTTGGAGGTACCTGGCCCATGGTGGGTGGTGGTACCTGGCCCATGGTGAGTGGAGGTACCTGACCCATGGTTGTACCTGGCCCGTGGTTGTACCTGGCCCATGGTGAGTGAAGGTACCTGGCCCATGGTTGTACCTGGCCCATGGTGTGTGGAGGTACCGGGCCCATGGTTGTACCTGGCCTATGGTGGGTGGAGGTACCTGGCCCATGGTGGGTGGTGGTACCTGGCCCATGGTGAGTGGAGGTACCTGGCCCGTGGTTGTACCTGGCCCATGGTGGGTGTATTCAACACGCTACATACACACAAGGACAGTCAGTGTAGATACCTTTCTTGTCGATGTTGCTCACGATGCCGTTCTTGTTGATTTGTGTCGCGTTGTGGATCACGTACTTGCCGATCACCAACTCTCGCTCGCAAACCTCGTCCACAGACTTCAGCTGTAACAACTTCTGGAGGCTACGGGTAAGGGACAAATACAGGTTCTTAGAGACATGGGCATGAAGTACAAGAACGTGTCAACACATCAACTGTCTCGTTATCACAACACATCAACTGTCTCGTTATCACAACACATCAACTGTCTCGTTATCACAACACATCAACTGTCTCGTTATCACAACACATCAACTGTCTCGTTATCACAACACATCAACTGTCTCGTTATCACAACACATCAACTGTCTCGTTATCACAACACATCAACTGTCTCGTTATCACAACACATCAACTGTCTCTATATCACAACTTATCTGAGAAAATCTGATGTCTATGCAACTTGTATTTCATATTAACAGCATTCTGATCAAGTTGAACACTATACCCCGAGATAAAACATTGCATATGGACTACTTCAATCAAATACAATACAGGAGAGATAGCCGGCGATAACATAAAACGCTTGTCATCGCGAGCATTTCCTTCAGACCCCTTAACTGACGACATTTAATTTACACTCAATTCCTCCTTCAAAGGCAATCACAAAAAAACATCGCCCGCCCCCCTGACCAAATAGTCAGCAACTCACCTCTCAAGTAATGTATTGCCCCACTCATCCTCTACTTACCTCTCAAGTAATGTAATGCCCCACTCAGCCTCTCAAGTAACGTAATGCCCCACTCAGCCTCTACCTACCTCTCAAGTATTGTAATGCGCCCCACTCAGCCTCTACTTACCTCTTAAGTATTGTAATGCCCCACTCAGCCTCTCAAGTATTGTAATGCCCCACTCAGCCTCTCAAGTAATGTAATGCCCCACTCAGCCTCTCAAGTATTGTAATGCTCCACTCAGCCTCTACGTACCTCTCAAGTATTGTAATGCCCCACTCAGCCTCTGCTTACCTCTCAAGTAATGTAAAGCCCCACTCAACCTCTACTTACCTCTCATGTAATGTAATGCCCCACTCAACCTCTACGTACCTCTCAAGTAATGTAATGTCCCACTCAGCCTCTCAAGTAATGTAATGCCCCACTCAGCCTCTCAAGTATTGTAATGCTCCACTCAGCCTCTACGTACCTCTCAAGTAATGTAATGCCCCACTCAGCCTCTACTTACCTCTCAAGTAATGTAATGCCCGACTCAACCTCTACTTACCTCTCAAGTAATGTAATGCCCCACTCAGCCTCTGCTTACCTCTCAAGTAATGTAATGCCCCACTCAGCCTCTGCTTACCTCTCAAGTAATGTATTGCCCCACTCGGCCTCTATCTCCAGTGGGGTCAGCACGGGGGGCGGGGGCGCCGCCACCTCCCCGCCCACACCGGCGGCCGCTGTCGCCAGCCCCGCCGCCGCCAGCCCCGTCACGGCTTGCCCCGCCCCCGCCGGCCGGTGGGGTAGCGGGGGCTTGGCGGCGTCCGCCAGGGAGGCGGGCCTCGGCTCGCTGCGCGCGCCCTGGTTGAGGAGGTGGCGGTAGCGGAACTCCTCTCGGGCGATGCACGTGACGGGAGGCGGCAGTGGCTCCGGCTTGTCCAGCTCTAGCTCCAGCTCCAGCTCCAGCTTGGGGAGGTCCTTATGAGCATTCCTCGTGATCGGCTCGGATTTGGAGTTCATGAGGGAGGTCCGCGGCGCTAGTGGCGCCCTCATCGGAGTTTTCTTCACCGGGGATATATTGGCGTTAAATCTGCGGAGAGGGATCATCGTAGAGGTCACCGCGCGGCGAGTGCGTCGAGGCGTTGTATTGTGAGACGAGTCTTAAACATTAAAAATGTTCAGTTTGGGCTTCTCTACATCATCTGGTTAGTGACATCTCTTTAACGTGTAAATCGATCGTGCAGACCGCCGCGCTTTTGACCGTAATGCCGAAGCCTACATCTAGCGTTGATCATTGCCTGGTCAATTAAACATAATAAGATGCCGCCCCGTCGCCTCACACAGAAGACCACCGTCTGAACACCACCACCAGCGCCACCAACGGCTGTCACCCACCTCAGCAGCCGGTTGTTCTCGGCAAAGTCGTCTTTGTCGTACTTCGGCCCCCGGACATCCTCAAATATTTTGGCGCGGTGGAGTTTTTGCAGGAGTTGCACCGTCTGCGTTCTGTCAGATAGGAATGGATCCGACGTGTGAGTTACTTCAAAGTGAGTGGAACGGTTTGGTCAGTTGGCATAAAGACATAATATAGAACAGTCTCGTGCATTGGTAATGTCGTTATCAGGATCGCTGCCAGGATATGGGTATGGCAACCGAAATGGAATGAAATACGTGCGTTGTGTAGGCCGTTTGGGTGCAAACTGCACAACAACTGAACCACGGAGGCCCCATAGAGCTACTGAAGTAAACAATTAAAAGTAAAGTGGGTATAAAACGTTAAGGGTATATGCCAGCTCCGGAAAGAAAGAATTAAAGGGGAAGTTCAAATGATATAGGTCATACTATTGATTTTTTCACTATAGATGTTGCGTTATACATCCCATACAAAATGTGGAACTGGGCTAACATATCATACGTGTGTTAGAACCCAAACCGTCATAGTGACGAAAACGTCATTTGCTCCCAGATGGCGCAGGCCGTGTGGTATGACGTTTTGGTCACTATGACGTTTTGGGTCCTAACGTACGTGGTTGTATTCAAAAGGTCTCCGCCCCATTTCCAGGTACCAACGGTTCGAACCCGTCATCCGTTGGTCTGCGGCTATACAGCGACAGTGGCGCCACCTTGCGGTACGAATGGTGACTGGTACTTACTTGGTGACGTGAGGCCCGAAGTTGGCGTTGTTCTGGAGCTGTTGGTGGAGCCAGGACACCGCCTCCGACGCCACGAAGCAGTTGTCATGGCTACGCAGCTGTCGGCGGTGGCGTCCGACCGGAAGTCCGCCGCGCAGGGTGCGAATGACGTCATTCCACTGCAAAGTGGAGAGTGTGGCGTATTAACATGGGGCCAGTTGTTGTGGAAACCGAGGACGGCTTGCGGGTTAGAACAGATGACATGGTTAGACTGAAAAGGGAGGGTGTGCAGTATTAACAGGGGGGGCCAATTGTTGTGGAAACCGAGGACTGCTTGTGGGTTAGAATGCAGATAACATTATCAAATTGAAAGGGAAGAGTGTATTAACAAGAGAATCACGTGTGATAATAGACTGAGTGCGGGTGACAAGAGATGACATCTTTAAAGCAATATACTTACATGCGCCATCTTAGATTTGTTAAATTTTAGAATCAATACTAAAAGTATCTCAACATCTATGAAGCATATGTGTCGCGCGCGGACGTGATAGCGAGCCGCGGTCGACATCACACACAAAATAGCGAGCTACGAACAGGCGCGCAGGGATATAAAGCCGGCCACTAACTTCTGCTCCGTTGACCAAAATGGTTCTCTCCGGATAGCCCGCAGGCTTTCAGGATTTAAATTCGAGACAGAATGTACTTATTTGACATGGAGAAGAGGTTGGTAATACAAAAAATTACGGAATATATTGCTTTAAACTGAAAGGGGAGAGAACGAAATATGAACAGGATGACCACGCGTTATGATAATGATCGCCTGTTAAAACACAGATGACATCGTTAAAGTGAAAGGGGAGAATGTATTAACAGGACGACCGCGTTCTCATGAGACAGAGAGAGAAGTAATACAGTAAAACCTCCCAAAGTCGACCGACGACGATGACGATGCCGCTGAACAATCGACTTAGGGAGGTGGTCGGGTTACAGAATATCCTTCCGATACTTTACTCGTGGTAAAAAAACAAACAGAAAAAATGTTTTCACAATGCAATGTAGTCTTTGTTTATTTTGAAAGTCTGATATTCAAATATACATGTACAAGTAATCACTTTTGAAGAGGGAGTTTTGTGATCGAGAACATGTGAACATGTTCCACACATTTTAAGAGTGCTATCCAGTCCACAAGCGTTATCGCCTGAGTGTGTGTGTTCTGCTAATTGCAATCAGCCGGTGACACTAATCCTTCCGCTGGCCGACAACCGATCGACTTAGGGAATATAAAATGGGGCGTTAGGACCAAAATGATCGATCGACTTACAGAGTAGGGAGGTGATCGGGTTAGAGAATATTGTTACAATGCTAAAGTATAGGCCGAACGTCGGGACTGGAAAAAATCGATCGAGTTAGGGAGGCGATCGGGTTAGGGAGGTGGTCGGGCAGGGACGTTTTACTGTAACCGGACCTATCATTGTGATCAGTGCGTACCGCTTGCGATCCAGAAGACATAACGGTTTCTATCATTGGAAGGCGGGAAAGCCAAGCAGTAACCAGTAACTGAGGGTCGGTCGTGGGTTCTGGTGATAATTGAATACTGGTAGGGGGCCGCAACGCAAATAGCTTCATCTTGCTGCGACGTATTTGCAGACATACGACGGCATGTGATGTGTTATGGGAGTAGTGAGTGAAATGATTGTCGCTTAATTAGCACGTGTAATTGAATCTGCAATATATACAAATTCAAATTTGAGATGTCACAATCCTAGAAACACTTAAGCTGATAAACAACATTTCCCGTCATTAATTTAGTGTATTTGACGAGGAATACCTCGCTCTCTACCCGGCAGGTGGGGCCAAGTGTCCTTCCCGGAATGGGCGGTCGATTGACTGCTAATCGGTGGGCAGTCGGTCATACCTAATCGCAACAGGTGGGTCAGGCGGCAGATGGCAGCGGCCGCCAGATGGCGCTACCCGGCCACCACGTGGCCCTCTGACCCCCGGAGAGGTAGGATAACCGAGTAACGGAACCGGCTAAGCCCTCTTCAGCCTGGGCCAGTCTAATCCGTTTGGACGGGTGGGTACCTGGCAATCACTGCCCTCATAACAAAGCGGGAACGGGCAAGCAAAGGGCAAAGATTGCTTGCGCGGTCAGCGGGTATTTAAACGAACAAAGGAAATTCCCGAGGGGGACAGCAACTCGTCCCGTTCTTTTCAATGACTCCTCGTCCCCACTTAAACCTGACTGGAGGGGTGTGTAACGGTTGTCAGGGACCTCTAGGATAGACACAGACAAAAGACATTCACTGAAAAACGGCAATTTTCGTCCTTCTGTATAAACGACACCCGACAGCGAGCCCAGTGCATACAAACATCAGACAAAATGTCGCTAACAAAGCCGCCATAATGTGACAGCCATGCATAGAAACATAAATATATATATATATTACACTGCGGTAGGAACGGAGGCATGCGGGTGGGGGTCTTTCAGCCCTGTGTACGGACATGAGGGGGAGGGGGAGGTTCTTGAATACATGGGCTGGGGCGGATTCCTAATACCAGCGAACCGCCGAACTGTATAAAGCCACCCCCTCTCCCTCCCCATCAACAGCATGAATAGCAGGTCATTAAAATGGTGGACCAATAAGTGACATTGATATATGCCGTGTAGCGATGTATTAAGTTGGTCACGCTCTGTTTAATGCAGCGCTTGAATGCTGTAAGACATTTAAACTTTGTGGACAAAACCGAAGCCGAGAGTCAGCGGCAATAAATCTCAAAGGTTTTTCTCTCGCTTTGAGTGCTCAAAAATAACTCTAATACCTTATATATAGTTGGTGATATGTAAAAATTGAGTAGGGTATTAGCTAGAGATGTTCTATGATAGACGGGGGTAATCCCCACTGTTGAAACAGCGTCATGGAGTCTTTATCTTGCGGTAGGGGCGACTTCGAGATCTGCACCGGTGGGGCTTGAACCCACGCCCCGATCCCTGGGCTGGCCTTGATCACTGAACACAACCAACAAGAGCCGAATGCTCTGCTAACTAGGCCACGGCACGCCCCAAAAAAACTACCGACAGGGGACATAATAACATGTATACTATAGTATATATAGGAGATCGAGCAGAACCGCTGTTGGCGTGACCACGGATAGATAGCCACGCCGCGGGCGTTATCTGCTGCTTACCGTGATAAGCATGTCATCAAAAACTACATGTACGTGTCAAGTGTGTGGGGCTGACGCCAGATCATAGCAACAGTATGCCTTGGTTGGTGGATGGCGGGGTCACACACATACCTTGGTTGTCTGTGACCCACAGATAAGGGTGGGGAGAACCGGTGAGGCCTACCTACCCCAGTCCTTATTATCATGTGACATCGGGTGGAACGCTAGGAATGTATGTAGCACGGGGACTTCATTCATTATCTATTCAACGCCGCACAAAAAACCGTTAACGTAAATGTCTCAATGTGATTACAATGTCGAAACCAGTGGGCTTGCGTATCCTTCCCAGGATGGCAAACTAATAAATACTCAGTCAGGACAGTGAGTTATGTAGATCATCGCGGGGAAATGGTCTGGATTAAATTTAAGTATGTATCATTGAGTGAGTATACGATTCTGCATAGGTTTGCACACTGATCAAAATTAACGGTTGATTAGTCAGGACGTAACGCAGACTGCAGACATCGTCCGCGCCAACAGCGGATGACCAATGCGCACCCTCCCACAACGCGTCAAATATGAAGTGACATTAATTAGTCTTTAGGCCACTTCTGTATACACAAGGGCTAGACTGGAGCAAGGACCCCCTCCCCCCCCGACGATGAATGATGGCTTAAACATCCTCCAGATAAGGTGACCAGGCCCGGAATCGAACCCAAGACAGAGGATTCCCAGAACGACATCTCTCGATGTGAAGCTCATCGCGCTACCACTCGGCCACCAGTGGCCACCCCCAGATCGACATCTCTCGATGTGAAGCTCATCGCGCTACCACTCGGCCACTCCCAGAACGACATCTCTCGATGTGAAGTTCATCGCGCTACCACTCGGCCACCAGTGGCCACTCCCAGAACGACATCTCTCGATGTAAAGCTCATCGCGCTACCACTCGGCCACCAGTGGCCACCCCCAGAACGACATCTCTCGATGTGAAGCTCATCGCGCTACCACTCGGCCACCAGTGACCACCCCCAGAACGACATCTCTCGATGTGAAGCTCATCGCGCTACCACTCGGCCACCAGTGGCCACCCCCAGAACGACATCTCTCGATGTAAAGCTCATCGCGCTACCACTCGGCCACCAGTGACCACCCTCAGAACGACATCTCTCGATGTGAAGCTCATCGCGCTACCACTCGGCCACCAGTGGCCACCCCCAGAACGACATCTCTCAATGTGAAGCTCATCGCGCTACCACTCTGCCACCAGTGGCCACCCCCAGAACGACATCTCTCGATGTGAAGCTCATCGCGCTACCACTCGGCCACCAGTGACCACCCCCAGAACGACATCTCTCGATGTGAAGGTCATCGCGCTACCACTCGGCCACCAGTGGCCACCCCCAGAACGACATCTCTCGATGTGAAGCCCATCGCGCTACCACTCGGCCACCATTGACCACCCCCAGAACGACATCTCTCGATGTGAAGCCCATCGCGCTACCACTCGGCCACCAGTGGCCACCCCCAGAACGACATCTCTCGATGTGAAGCTCATCGCGCTACCACTCAGCCACCAGTGGCCACCCCCAGAACGACATCTCTCGATGTGAAGCTCATCGCGCTACCACTCAGCCACCAGTGGCCACCCCCAGAACGACATCTCTCGATGTGAAGCTCATCGCGCTACCACTCAGCCACCAGTGGCCACCCCCAGAACGACATCTCTCGATGTGAAGCTCATCGCGCTACCACTCAGCCACCAGTGGCCACCCCCAGAACGACATCTCTCGATGTGAAGCTCATCGCGCTACCACTCGGCCACCAGTGGCCACTCCCAGAACGACATCTCTCGATGTGAAGCTCATCGCGCTACCACTCGGCCACCAGTGGCCACCCCCAGAACGACATCTCTCGATGTGAAGCTCATCGCGCTACCACTCGGCCACCAGTGACCACCCCCAGAACGACATCTCTCGATGTGAAGCTCATCGCGCTACCACTCGGCCACCAGTGGCCACCCCCAGAACGACATCTCTCGATGTGAAGCTCATCGCGCTACCACTCGGCCACTCCCAGAACGACATCTCTCGATGTGAATCTCATCGCGCTACCACTCGGCAACCAGTGGCCACTCCCAGAACGACATCTCTCGATGTGAAGCTCATCGCGCTACCACTCAGCCACCAGTGGCCACTCCCAGAACGACATCTCTCGATGTGAAGCTCATCGCGCTACCACTCAGCCACCAGTGGCCACCCCCAGAACGACATCTCTCGATGTGAAGCTCATCGCGCTACCACTCAGCCACCAGTGGCCACCCCCAGAACGACATCTCTCGATGTGAAGCTCATCGCGCTACCACTCGGCCACCAGTGGCCACCCCCAGAACGACATCTCTCGATGTGAAGCTCATCGCGCTACCACTTGGCCACCAGTGACCACCCCCAGAACGACATCCCTCGATGTGAAGCTCATCGCGCTACCACTCGGCCACCAGTGACCATCCACAGAACGACATATGTGCATGTATAAATTGTCATGCATATAGATAATAAACAGCCCAAACAATTGTTCCCACTAGTTTACCGTAGAATCAATGGCACTGGACCGCTTTTTGGGCGTCATGGAGGGTCGTAAGAAAGACATCCGTGCCGCCTCGTCACCAAACGAAAGGTCATCCAAAAGGTGACATTGGACGCCGCGGCAGCCAGGCATGGCCAACAGAGGGGTGACAATACCGTTATAGCACGGCAATAAAAGGGAATTCTTCAAAAGGGCGGCCGCTGTTTCAAACAGGCCAAGCAGTTCATGGTAACGACTAGTCGTCCTGCTGCCGGGCAAACAAACGCACCGGCCGCACAAACATACAGCTCCTAGCTTCCCCCTCCTTTACATCAGCTCAAGATAGGGAACTTGCAAATAACTATATAGTTTTGCAAGGCAATCAAGTGGAATGTCCATGTCCATGTGCGCCATAAGGCGTACACTTCAGGACCCCAGTACCACCCCTTGCCTGTGGTCATGTACACTTGCTAATTTTTGGATCAAGATTTTATGGTTGAGCCATTCTCACCAAGATTACCTGGCATGCCAAATAGCAGGTTATGCCTTCATATATATATGTGCTTAATATATATGCCACTTAACCTGCAAAATACTGCACAAATAGAAGTAGTTAAGTATAATATATGTATGAAGGTACATTTAAGCAAGCATGTTATATACATATATATAACAGATCTGAAAACACAGGAGAGTGGGAAAATGTCTAGCACAGGGGCTGAAATCGAACTGGACATTTGTCATGTCAGTGTGCCTGAGAAAAAAATGAGGTTGACATGAAACAGGAACTTGGAAAGTCAATCCAGGGGTGGGTCCAGGGGGGGCTGACCAGCCTCCCCCCACCCTTTGGCAGGTACTGCATCTAGGGAGCTATGTGCATGGTGTGTTAAGCCTCCTCCACAGCGTCAGTCCCCAACCCTTAGTGGTCAGTCTCATAGGCTTGCAAGATGAGAAAAATTGTTATATTTGTTTTAAAGTTGATTTTGAAGTTTTAGTAGCCTACCCGCCTGGTGGGCCATGGATTGCTCATATATATATATAATACAGTGGCTGGCTCTGGAAACTGGAGTCACTGGACACCAGCCATGTCAGCTGATTGGGCATCAGTTCCCTCCACCCCCCCTCTAGTAGTAATTGACCAGTGGTATATAGGGGGGTAGTAATACTTCAGCCATATATATAAAAAAATGACATGACAGCTCCCCCCCCCCCACCCTACTGAGTAAAGCCTAACAAAATTTAAAACAGCATTTATGTTCAAACAAGATTGGGGGTAGGGGGAAGAGGTGAACCTAGATACCTCAATCGCTGATGGGTGAGGTGGGGGAGGTGGCAACACTCATGTCACATGTCTGAGTGTTGCTGACCCCCCTTCCCCTATGACTGAGGCTGCTGAGCTGGCATTCATTACCACTCTAGCCCTTTAACATGGCCCACCTGCCACAGGGGGACTGGAGGGCCATGGTGTACCAATCTTGGCATGCCGTCTGAGAGCAGTGGGGGTGACAAGGTTTCTGGATTTCACAAAAATGTGATGAAGACGCCACATATATATCGAAATCACATATTCATACTCATGTCCAGGATACATTTATGTTAGGTGCAACGATTCAAGGTTTGTTTGGTGGATATCTTTGTGGGCTGATGAATTAGTGAGTAACGCTTGGGGCCTTCAATCTTTGTGCCTAACTCTTCATAAATGTATCCTGGACATTAATATGTGACAGATATATGGTGTCTTCATCACATTTTTATGAAATCCAGAAATCTTTATCACCACCCCCTGCTCTTGGACGAATTGCTCAGGAATGCATGGCCCTCGAGTCCACCTTCTGTGGCCAGTGGCCATGTTACAGGGCTAATTACCACTCCACGCCCCCCCCACCCCGCCTATAATTGTAAATCATAATTTAATTGTTAAACACAAGTTTTTAAACGCAATTCACTTCAGGCAGCCAGTTTGATTAGAACTGGTTAAGTAACCTGGTAACCACTGCATAGATATGAGAATTGAGAAACGCGGAAGGGGGAGAGGGGGGGTTGACAATGCCCCATAACACCACATGTATTGTAGGCCGTTGTCGTCTCCCCACCACTCTCTTCCCCACAAATGATAAGGTTTTTAAACTTTCTGTATCTGTATGGCTTGGAGGTCCACGCTCCGGCCGGGTCGGAAAAAGAGAAGTAAGGTAATTCTTACCAGATGCGTCGCTCTGTAAGGTCCTAAAGAAACACCTCTCTTGATGGCCCAACGAGGGGAGTCTGAGTTGTTTGCCATGAGGATAAATTAACTTAACTCCAACAATAACGTGAACCGCATGCCTCTCCCTTCTTCCGAACTTCCCACCACTGTTTTCATTCCCCCTTCGTGTTTGAAATAACCACGGCTTTCTCATTGGATAAGTGAACCGGAAACGAAAATTCTCTTTCGTGATTGGATGAACATGAAACCAAGGTGAAGGTCGTCCACGTGATTTTGTTTTGGCCAGCCAAGATGGCGAGTATGGAGGGGCCACTGAGCAAGTGGACGAACGTTGTAAAAGGCTGGCAGTACCGCTGGTTTGTCCTCGATGAGACATCGGGGCTGCTGTCCTACTACACCGTGAGATGTTACTTTTTAAGAACTTATTGTGTTGATGTTTGAAGCTGCGACTGTCGAATTATTAACTTACAAATTTAATGCCGGTGACGTTTGTGACATTTGATTTTGAATGATGTCTGATGATTTGACACTTGTAAAGCTTTTGTACAGATTTCGAGTGTCTAATCCACCACGGAGGGTTACATGTAAATGTGATATGCGACAGCCGATACAACTTCGGTATTTTCCTTGACGACTCACACCTTTGAGAAAAAGTGCTTTCGTCATCACTTGTTGACTCACATATGACGAGCATTTAATTATACGATGTAAACACCGTGCCAGTCACTGTCAGTGACCAGGGTGACCAGGTCAGGTGATCGTGGGTAACAAGAGCTGTGATCCTGAAAGGGACTTTGGCCCAGGGGAACAACTAGATACAAAAATATATGAGGTGCCAAAGCCCCAAAATCGTACCCATCCAAGTACCAAAAACTGTAAAATTAGGGCCTAACCCCGTAACAAATCAGTGATTGTGATAAGTACGTCAGTGGTCGTGTCGATCCTTCAGACTGTCACGACATTAACGTCTGATTTTCAGGCTACGTCAGTGGGTGGGTTTCAGGTCCCAGAGCTCTTTAATTTTATGGGAAGTCTGAAAAAATAATGAGACATTAATTTGAATGATATATAGCGCATAATTTGTATATTATTTTATTTGAAGGAAACTCCTTAAATAATTATATATACATTTATGATAGTTAGCACTCAGACCTAGGTACTTACAATTTCTAACATGCCAATTACATTAACAGCAGCTGATCCTGACTCAACACCTAGCTTTTTATATATATTTACAAAGGCTGGGCTCGCGTTAGCATTCGCCAATAGCCATTTGGCGAGAAAATTCGGGATTTGGCGATAAGAACTTCCTGGACACTCGCCAAAATGGCGAATATAAAATTTCAACTACAAATACATAACCAATTTATAACCAATATATTTGGCTAATTTTGGCTAATGTTTTTCCACGGAATTAGCCAAATTGGCTAATGAAAAAAATATCCTAGCGCGAGCCCAGAAAGGTCCTCCTGTCCCCTTTGCAGCTCAATGAAATGCATCATTTGTCACATAAAAATGTCAAAGGGCACATATCAGAATCATTGCCAAGGTTACATGAGAGTTTTGACGCAAATCTTTTGGATCTGCCCCTCTCCAGGTTAAAAAAATTAGCAGACCCATTGGCATACCAACTGCCCGCCAAAGTAGACCTATGCAGATACCTTAAAATGCATAGTTTAGTACCCAATGGCGTACTAAAATGCCTAAAATGATATACCCTTTCCAGCAACATGTCCCCAGCGGTCAATTACCTTAAGATCTCTCACCAAATTCTTTGGATTTAACTGATTGATGCATTCTCAGATAGTTTTGATTTTCCTAAACTATAAGGCTCAAGGCCTCAGTCACAGTAATGCTATAAGTAAGTTTCAATTAAATGCCAGATTTGTAGAAGTAAAGGGTTAGTGTCAGTTCATTGGGTTATAATTGAATAGTGCAGTAATTGAATTAGTATGGATAAGCAGCAAAACAGACTATATACTGCGTAACAAGTCAGATTTGTTGCATGTCAGGCATGTCACTGTTTAGGTTCATTGATGTGAAATTTTATATTTTCATCTAGTTTAATCCTTTAGCAATCAAATTCTTTCATTTTAAATATATAGATTAATCACTTGTATCTGTCTTTGTAAAATAAGTTACAGGATTAATCTGTACATAAATATGATACTTAGCTCCAGATAGTGACTCCACCGACCCTATGCTTCATCTTGCAGCTCACCTTAGCAGTAACAACATGGCTCCATGGATGGTGATTGGTAGTTAGTAATCAATAATGGTATTACTTTTCTGAAATGTTATGTTTACTATTTCCTTATGGATATCCTTTTCAAACAGCCAAAAAAGGCATTGTAATTTATAACGATGCACCACTGGTACCCTTACAACAACTCTGTTTCACCTACTATTATTTCATTTCGCTGAACTGAGTTTGTCATGTAGTTTATCTGTACCCAGAATGATTGTAGGCAAATATGATATTAACAAATAGTAAAAACATATTACTTAAATGAGGCAATGCATTTAAATAGTCTGATCAATATCAATCTTTCATGTCAGACTGAATGTTGATGATTAGCTGTCATATTTACCAGTCTACATATACTTTGTGTCTTACTTAAATTACTGTATAGTTTTCAATCCTAACAAATAACTCAAAGTGACCCTCAACACCTGTTTTCACTCTTGTTATAGTCTAATAGGAACAAGGCTCTTCAACACTCAATTAGACCAAATATTTAGTTCAATGGGGATAGCTTTCAAGTTATCAGTATCAGTAGATCTTGGTGAGTTTAAGTTTAACATACAAGAGAAGCTAACCAAAATTATGTAGAAATTCACATGGGATAGGTTTTGTACATGTGAATATGGATATGTGAAACAGCATATGAGATGGAATATTATAATGTACCAGTATATACATGTACATGTATATGACAATGAACCTCATTGAAAGTAGAATCCCTTTATTCTTTTTAAAACTTAAAATAAGAAATGCTGATAATTTGTGTTCATGGTTGATTGTTTAATTGCAGTCAAAGGAGAAAATGATGAGAGGTGCAAGAAGGGGATGTGTGAGACTCAAGGTGAGTGCAATGTGTCATAAAGACTCGAGGTGAGTGCAATGTGTCATTAGGACTCAAGGTGAGTGTAATGTTTCAGAATGTGCAGAGGTGTGAGAATCAAGGTGGGGTAATTTGCAAGCCTCCAATATGTGGCTTCACATCCTTCCAGTACATAGCTTCCCTTCAACCAGAAGACAAAAATTTATAAGATTCACACACTGGTTTTAAATACAATGCTCAACCCAATTTATTCTAATTTTCTGTATTGATGAGATGTTTTCCTTAATGGAAGTTGCATGTTAGAAGCTGTATAATAAGAAAGAAATCTCCATTTCTTGAACTGTGGACTCTCCTTTCTTCCTTCAGGGTGCTGTTATTGGAATAGATGATGAAAATGATAGCACATTCACGATTACTGTGGACCAAAAGACCTTCCACTTTGAAGGTAACTTAAATGTTCAGCATAGATATGTACTTAGTAGCATGTAATATCGTAGTGCCTGAAACATTTATATATCAGCATAGCTTGTTCAAATGATATTTATTGTCTTTAATTTGGTCGATACTCTAATCATATGCTTCAGCATATATATCACAAACCAGCCACCCCAGCCACCAAAGAAATTGGTGGACAAATATCACAACACGTTGTGTTTATTATTTTTAAATGTTCGAATTTTCGACTGCTCTGTTACGCTGCTTTGTTTGGCTATTGTAGCGAGGGATTCTGAGGAGAAGGAAAGATGGATTGATGCACTGGAAAATACCATCCAGCACCATAAGTTCTCCAACAAAGTAAGTGGAAATTGCAACATATCATGTGGTGGTGACAATTTAGGAAATAAAACATGTAACATAAATGAAACAAAATATTAGTGAATATTTATCTGAATCACCACATGTCTGGCTGACATACAGGTAACACTTGAGTTGCATGAAGAATGAACGTCTGTCCGGGATTGTGTTCACGGCTGCCTCAACATTTTCCCTAATTTAAGTTAATATCTCCTTTACAAGCCAGCATAATTCGTTCTCTCAGATATTTGGCGTCTCACATGGATAATAGACACCCATTTACTAACACATTTCAAGCCATTAACCAAATGCAACATTTATGTTAATTATATATACCGGTAATGCTGTTGAACATTCTGTTTTTTCATTTGCAGAGATGGGATGCCAAACCTGTACCTTCCATGTCTGAGTTTGACAAGAAACTGGCAGAAACTGATGCATATCTTCAACTGTTAATCGAACAAGTAGAGGTGAGAGGCTATGTATATGGTCTAGTATTCTAGTTTGGGCGTTATATATGCTATTGTTTTAGACGTTTCTGAAGTCACGTATACGGTACGAAGCGGCCCCTGTTTCCCTTGCCATTTTTTATTATGTAGTTTTTGCATAACACTAAAACAAAAACGTGCATTTACCGGTATGTCTCAATACACCTAAGAGCTGAGGCCTGAATCTAATAATTGTCGGGAGTGCGTTAACAATCCAAGGTTGGTCATATTCCATACATGCAGGGGTTTATAGCTCTTTCTTCCCGTCCCCCTACAGGATCTAGAAAAACGGATTCAGAGCTGTGAGGATACGTCAGCCAGAGAGAAATTTAGTGACATCAAAGATGAAGCAGAGGTAAAGATGGTATTGACCGATGAGAAAGATTCGTAAAAGTGACAATTAATCCTGGCTTTTTTTATTAGCGTAATGCATATATTCTTTTAAAAAAGTTACAAAATAGTAGCACAATTTGATCGATATCTATTGGATTATGAACACCGGTAAGGTCAGGAATTATGTTCATGCTGAATTAACTCTAGTCATCACAAATACATATATATATATTCAGCAATTCAAGAAAGATGTATATATTGGATATGTTAATTATCTGCAATATTGTATGGAATATATTCTATTAATGCATGAACATATACCTTTATCTATTACGGGTAACTCGAATATGTTGTTAACCTTTACCTAGATTTATGCGAAACTTACGTAACTATATCGTTTGACTTCCAGGCAATGATTGAGGCTGTGAAACAGAGTATCGTGCTTCTCCAGATATCAAAGGTGGGTTTCAATACCGTGTGTGTGATGAAGTATATACAATACTTGTGTTAAACATACACGGCTTGGCATGCTCTTGACGATGATAGGAGATGACCACGCGCCATTCTCAGTCCATGACGTCACTCCTTCAAGTGACCTGCCATCGTATATTTTTATATATATATCTACAAGTCATATTCCAGAATAATACGCACCGATACCATTTTAGGTAATGATCCGATGTGAGGTGTAAAATCAAACAGGTGATTCTATGTGGCTATAACTATAATCGGTACCTAATTATTCAATCTGCCTCAAACCTTGCTCTTTTACAGTTGTTGGGGGGCTTTGGGGGGGGTGTGTAGTATTACAAACATTAGGTGAAAGTCAGTGAGGTACACGTTACTGTGTCCTTATGCTCATGAGATTTTTCTTTATGACGTGTTATGCCGTACAACTCTTGTGTGTGGTTCTGAGTAGTAGGAATTCCGCCTTGAGGGATGACGATAAGATAGTGGATTGAAGGGATCAAACGTCTACACTTTGTGTTTGACTACTTTATACCATTCGTCACCTATTGGGCCCCGAACTCACTCAAGAATCCAGTAGAGGTCTCAGTGAGACGCCACTGGCCAGTAACAAATGATCCCTGTGTATTGTTCATTGTGGATCTTTGTTTGCAGCATACACTCAAGGAACGCTACTGTCAACTGCAAGATTTTACTATAAATACTGTAAGCTTTTCTAGTGTGATTTTGGCTTTTCGTTTTACAGGTGATGTTGATGTTTTGTGTTTTCTTTATCTGCATGCACCTTTGTGGGGGAGGCATGCGTATTTAAATGACCTTTTATTAGTGAACTTTTATTTAAGGGTATAATTTATTTACTTGTGTCCATTATAAGTAATGGATAAATAGGTAAATGCCTATAAATCTTTGATGTATGTATACTTGTTGTTGGTTTAGCCAACTTCTGTGTTATATTACAGAAAACCATACAATGGCACAAATAAGCTTTTAGGCGATATAGGTATGACACTTCCATATTTGAGACGTTCATACTTTTATAAGGTCCAATATTAAGATGAAGAATATTGACTGCTCCACTCTACGGTGGAAACCTTTTTAGCTCGGTTGCTAAGCAGGATAAACTGCGTATCAACAGGTTATGGGTTCGCGCCCATTCGGTACATGGATCTGGGACATTTCATTTGCCCGTGAGGTTTCTCGGCTCAATTTGGCACTCATGTGCACAACACTGGCAAAAAACGAGATTTGTTTAAAATTATTTATTTACGTCATTTATGAAGTTGCTAACAGTCAACTTCAAAGTATTGATCAATACACCGTGATTACTACAATACACTATAACAATTACAAAATTACCCCAATCTCGCACCGGGTAGTCACCTTACAGGTCAACATAAAGAGAGTAAAGTTCATATATCAAATAATTAAATTTGCATGCAAAGTAACTGACATTCAGATGCAAAAGTAATTGAAAGTCCATCATATATAAAGTACTTGAGATATAAGGGTACTTAAACACTCAGATATGCGGATAGTTAACAAATACTTACTTTGCAGTCCGCTATAATGTAAGCAACGGTTTCGAAATATGTATCTGGTCACTATAAACAGTTACACGTTGCGAAGATCGCTTCCAAAGCTTAGATATGACATTGAGATGTACACGTGACAGCGTCTGTCATGGATATTATGTACAAGAGTGGCCTGAAACACAACTGTGTCCATATACATGTAATATTGATGTTTTCAAAATCGATTGCCGTTAGCGCGAGAATTTAACATACCATGAGTGACATAAATTATTCAGGCTAAAGTAGGGAAGAAGAGCGATGCGACTCCTTCAGTCGTCACCAGCTGGCTGTACACATTGCCTTTGATACAGTATTGATACACAGCCTTGAACAGCAGTACCGACCCAAGATAATCTGATCAAACGACTGATACAATTGATACAGGGCACGATTATACTGCAGTATAATTTCCTTTAATTGTTGACCGCGCTTTCGATGAGTTCTCGAATAAATCTAAGTCGCTTTCCTTTTCCAAACAGACTCCAGCAGTATATTTGTCATGACAAAGTACCCCGGATAAGTCAGAGTTGCATATGGCTCGAATGTTGCGATGGGTTGCGGCGCTTTTGCAGTGTCCTATGGTACGTGTTACTGCACTAGAGTCACACCAAACCGCTCAGTGGCATTAGTTAGCCGTCTGACCATTTGGGCGCGTCCATCGTGTGCAGGATGGACGCATCTCAAAGGATACGCTCTATGGCGAATGGTGGTAAAAGGCCGACTGGGCGGCGAAAGCTCAGGTTCATTGACGTTCGAAAAAGCGATATGAAGGGTTTCGGTATTGTTTCCTAGGAATACCTAAGTTTCACCATAATCCATCGTCTTACAAAGACGGGCGGATGCCAAACATTGGCACACCTACCATGGCCGTCTCACCAGAGCGCGTGTGTGGAGTAACCCTGAGCGTCTGATCGGAATGTTAGCGCTGCTCATACGTTGAGGGTGGGTATGGGCTGGTAGTTAAATATATATATATACGTGGCGTATTAATTAATTACTATGTATTCAAATTCGATTATTCTTCGTTTTGTGTGTGACCCGGCGGCTGGATAGCCGAAGGCCGCACTGATAGGATTTTGAACTCGTAAACACTACTTTGAAAATATCCCATATAAGCGTCGACACAACCGAACTAGACTGCACGATGAAACCGCCGTGGTAAAATGAAAGACATTTAGAACTTCAAAGACACATTGATGTGTGGTGTATATGACTTGGAAGTATTGAATATCTTTCTTCACCAAGATTGGTGAGATTACTCCCGGAGTCCTCTTTTCCTTGAACCTTCCTGTTGTTGGGATATGAATTACAGATGTTAAAGCATCATGCATAAAACCGACCAATCAATCGAGGCTCCATCTAATGAAGCCGCCTTCATCAAAGAACGCCATTTAAACTTCCAGATTCCGATGCCAATACAAATGTTGCGTATATTTGACTTGACATGTTCAAAGTTTCCTCAAGTGAAGCGTCATTATCTACGACTCATTACCCTTTTGTGCTGTGAAGGCATGATCAAATTGGTAGTCATTTATTGGGATATTTCTTTAAATTATTTTTAAATGATTCGTACTTGTTCTTACCGTGTTATATTTAATATTTTCTTTTTATAGATTAGCAAAATGGTTCTGTACATAGTTATTCCTTTGTTGCTATGATGGGTAATAATATGGCGTGCCGGTGCCTGATATTTTAGTTTCGGATCATGGGATTAGACGTCCCGGGCAGACACTATTATATCTGTCTTAAGGTAGTACGCGCCATCCCCGCGGCGCCACCTAGCGAGCACTATTTATATGTGACCGTTTCTCGACCTTGGGAACATTTTTTACTTTCCGATATCTCAATATTAATCCAATGTACATAACAGCAAATAATATATGATAAACATATCCGGACCTTCTGGGTTCTGTTGGGGGGGGGGGGGGGGTGCTACGGAATGATCCAGTGGGGCGGGGACGTCTCCAATAAGGTGGTCTTCTTATGACTGGTGGTGCCTTATGAGGAATGGCTGCTCAAAAGAGGTGGCCACGTCATGCGGTTGGCTGTTATCGTGGTGGGGGGGTTTAGCCAGTAGGTGGTCTCTCCGAGATGGCGGTTTAGCCAGTATGTGGTCTCTCCGAGATGGGGGTTTAGCCAGTATGTGGTCTCTCCGAGAAGGGGGTTTAGCCAGTATGTGGTCTCTCCGAGATGGGGGTTTAGCCAGTATGTGGTCTCTCCGAGATGGGTGTTTAGCCAGTATGTAGTCTCTCCGAGATGGGGGTTTAGCCAGTATGTGGTCTCTCCGAGAAGGGGGTTTAGCCAGTATGTGGTCTCTCCGAGATGGGGGTTTAGCCAGTATGTGGTCTCTCCGAGATGGGGGTTTAGCCAGTATGTGGTCTCTCCGAGAAGGGGGTTTAGCCAGTATGTGGTCTCTCCGAGATGGGGGTTTAGCCAGTATGTGGTCTCTCCGAGATGGGGGTTTAGCCAGTATGTGGTCTCTCCGAGAAGGGGGTTTAGCCAGTATGTGGTCTCTCCGAGATGGGGGTTTAGCCAGTATGTGGTCTCTCCGAGATGGGTGTTTAGCCAGTATGTGGTCTCTCCGAGATGGGGGTTTAGCCAGTATGTGGTCTCTCCGAGAAGGGGGTTTAGCCAGTATGTGGTCTCTCCGAGATGGGGGTTTAGCCAGTATGTGGTCTCTCCGAGATGGGGGTTTAGCCAGTATGTGGTCTCTCCGAGAAGGGGGTTTAGCCAGTATGTGGTCTCTCCGAGATGGGGGTTTAGCCAGTATGTGGTCTCTCCGAGAAGGGGGTTTAGCCAGTATGTGGTCTCTCCTAGATGGGTGTTTAGCCCGTAGGTGGTCTCTCTGAGAAGGGGGTTTAGCCAGTATGTGGTCTCTCCGAGATGGGTGTTTAGCCCGTAGGTGGTCTCTCCGAGATGGGTGTTTAGCCAGTATGTGGTATCTCTGAGAAAGGGGTTTAGCCAGTATGTGGTCTCTCCGAAAAGGGAGTTTAGCCAGTATGTGGTCTCTCCTAGATGGTTGTTCAGCCAGTAGGTGGTCTCTACAAATTGGTGTGTGTCACAGGGGGGCTCCAGGGGCTCCACGGGTGGTACGTGTAGCAGAGTTCAAGATTGTCCATCAGCTCCAGCTGTAAGACTATGACGCACGGGTCGTGACTCATTCCACGGGAATGTATCAAACGAGTACTTTGTTTCAACCGTTACACAAAGGGAGTTAACATTTTCCAGAGATGGGTTTGCCATTTAAGAGACAATTGTGTGAGTAAACAGCTCATTAGTCCCGTCACATATTCGGACGCCATGATAGTTTTTGACATTTTTTTTTCCATTATTGTCATTGGCGTTAACAAATTTTGTCCTCCGCAGCACCACGTGACCACCAAGATGGAGGTGGCGTCTGCGTCGATGCATGTACCCGTTAGTCGTGGCGCCATGGAAACAGGCAAGTCCTCGACTACTATAATAACATGTTAATATTGTTATGTATACGTATATATAAATATATATATTTACCGATGTTGGTAACGGTGAATGTGGTAATGGTGGTGGATGTATAACTAAATAAAAAAAAATAATGCAAATAACTGGTGCAAATGATGACTGGTTTGTTAAGTCCAAAATCCGATATTTAGACCGTGGTGACTTGGTGTCTGTTATGGTAATGATGTACCGTGGGGTGTGATAACATTGATTCAATCAGAGAGAGTGCCTGTCCAACGCTAGTAACCATAACGGTGACATACTTGCGATATCAGCCATGGCAGATGACCCCAAACAAACCGGGATATGTGCTCTAGGTATTTTCCGTGGCATACCCTGTGCATACTCTATTCTATGTCAGTTAGTGGTCAGTTAGTAGATAGTGTGCATAGGCGCAAGTTGTTGGTGTGTTTTTGCTTAGGTCTGTGTGGTAAAGCTCACTCTTTGGTAAAGGTGTTGTTACGATGGTACTCGGATCCCGTGGCCGGAAGTCTTTCCCGTGGCTGGGGTAATTTACCTCCGTGTCATTTTCCGACTTCTCTTGCTGATAATGCTTTCTTTCCAAACCAACATGCTGTCTTCATATCCCGTTTTTGTACACACATGTATTACATTATTATCTCAATATAACATGTACCATTTATCAATACTAATGCCTGGGTAATTATGAGGTGTGATTAAGGCAGTAACGCCGGAGAGGCTGTTCCAGGCGCCTCCCCCTGCATCTACTCGCGGTCGTCTGAGGTGATGGCGACGCCGCGTCTGGTGACGAGCCGTGGGCTGCTGCAGCAGGAGGAGCGGGGGGCTGCGGGTCAGACCCTCAGCAGCTCCCTCCCCAACCTGACCACCCTCAACAATAACAAGTTGCTTGTTTCAGGTACACACTCCCTCAGTGTGCTGTGTAGGAAAACAGACTGGCTGTCCTTGCATTGGCTGTCTTTTTTTATCTCCCCCTTCTCTTACTTACAATTATAAGTTTGTTTTATTTCATTTCTTTGGTTTGGTTTCATCACCTCATAGTTATAACTATGGCTTTTTCCAGCATTTTCAGCCTTGTTAGTCTGACAGGATTTGTGTCATATCTCTTCTCATTTTCAGTACGGTAGAGTAGATTTGCCTTCCATATGCATTTTTTTCATATCTATCCCTGTTATTATTCGAAGACGTGATGTCCCAGTAAGATGGGGATTCCCGTATTCGTGATCAGTTTCGTTGTTCGAGCTCACACGTCACCTGTAGGCATAGAGAGACAAACAATATCATCTGCATATTTTGCTATTTTTTTAATGTCTTTTATTTCGAAGTCTTTTTACGTTTGGCAAACAAATCCAAAACAGCGATGTCGCGATATTTATTTATTGTTACAACACAATTATCTTTTATATCCCTTTGAAAGCTTTGTTTTTAATTTTAAATACATAGATATTTATTTTAAATATTTTAAATAACTTAAAAAATCGTTATAGATATTAGATATGAGATTAATGTATAAGTTGTATGGAAAATAGAAAAAAATTGCTTAAGATTAACGCACTGTTGAAAACGAGACCGGTTTACAGCTAGTCTGTGATTGGCAGTGTGATTGCTCAGAGACTACTTATAAAGCTAAATGATATACCCTGGTAGGTCTAACTGGGACGGAATAAAGGCATGGTACATAATCAAAGATCAGAGACCAGACTCCTAAAAACAAAAGATCAGTCCCGTAAACAGTCAAACGTGAGAACATCGTTTTATTTCCACCCCCAAATACGGATATATAAATTACCGTAAGCACCAACATGGTATTCGAAAAGACGTTCAGCAAGGTAATATTAGAACAGAAATTTCACATGTTTGATTCAGTAAAGAGAAGTACTAGATTTTTTGTTCAAACAATCTTTCTCCTACTTGAACCCTAATGATTTGCGAAATAGAAATGTGGATGTGTCTTGTCTGTGTTGGAATGACTGCCTTGCCCTTTCTCCCATAACTAAATGATAAGCTCTTCAACGATGGCAAAAAGAATTTTATGGCATGAATTATTATTTAATATTTTATTAATGTTAATAAATCGCCCTTATATATGTTATTTTGGTCTAGCTTTTCTTCCCCCAAGGAACCAGTTTTACTTTGTATTATTTGTGCTTGTGCTGTTCTGTACCACTGTATCACTGATATATATATATTCATACAGTGGTTTTATATATATGACTCCTGGTGTAATGAACAACTATATAATAATCTTTGACGCTTATTTTCGTTTTCTTCGCCAGCTGTATTAATGCATTCAACAACATCGCGTGAATCCAGAAGGGTTTCAGCTTTGTTTAGGCATAGGGTTTCGGAGCATCGGAAGTTCATTAGTTATCACTGTGAGCATGTTAGGTACACAGCTGTCAGAATAGCGCGGTTGGAAGCATGTTACATCGGTATACTAACTCTCCGCACTAGTAACACATATAGATTCTATATGTGACTACATTCACCGATGCAATGAAAGATTTAAACGCAGTTCGTTACAGCACATGGTCTTCACTGATTAAAGGGAATTATTGTGTCGCCTCTCATCCCGATCAGCAATCGTCGTGTCTAACACATCTCAATCAATTTGTTGTTTTCGTAAGTCATATTCCTGCACAGAAATATCTATTATGGATTATCTGTACCATAGTCCGCTATCCATACATTAGTATGCTACATATGTCATACCGCGATTTTTGCTTCAGTGGCGGCAGCCGGCGGCGCGCATGCGGACGGCGGACTTCCGTCCGACCACGTGGCCGACCACGTGGACGCCCAGGAGGGATCCCGGACGGCTCCCCCGCGGCGCAAGAAGAAATCCCCGCGCGCCTCGAGCCCCGGAGTCATGGAGAACGGCGGGCGCAGCCAGGGTGCCGCCTCGGACGGCCTGGTCCAAGTGTGCTCCTCCTCCGCGGGGGCTCAGGGGGTGGGGGCCCCGGGGATGGGGGCCCAGGGCGTGCCGGATCAGGGCGTGGGGGCCCAGGGCGTGCCGGATCACTCGTACTCCAGCAGCGAGGATGAGGATTTCTTCGACGCCGAGGAGGGAACCAGCCCGATGTAAGGCTTGTAATGTCGTCACTCCTTATTCTTTTTTTTAGTAAATTATCATAATTCTCTAATGGAGCGGCGAACAGAGTATTATTTGTCCTCCTTTGTCTCCACGCCAAAGAACGCCATAATAAAATGTCTGGCATGAGAAATGAGGATGTTCATGAATGTTTCGCCTAGATAGCGATGAAAAGAGACTCCCTAGTTAACGGATCCGTCTATTTGCATATATTAAAACTCGAGACACGCCTGACGAATGACGAATATCATACATGCATATGAAGGGACTAAATTGCTGTCCTGATGTTTTAGAAACAATGGGGTAGATGAGCCCAGTGTGCCGCAGAGAGTTATCGCCGCGCACGACGACTACTTTGATGGTAAGGATCTCTGGATCAGCCACTCCTCACCTCCATCTGTGTGTAGCTTAGGAATACCCTAAGTACAAGTGTCTTATCGTCTTGGCCTCAGTCTGAGAGCAGAAGTGTATCGTCATCTTGTTCCCGGTCTGAAAGCAGAAGTGTCTTATCGTCTTGGCCTCAGTCTGAGAGCAGAAGTGTATTATCATCTTGTTCCCGGTCTGAGAGCAGAAGTGTATTATCATCTTGTTCCCGGTCTGAGAGCAGAAGTGTATTATCATCTTGTTCCCGGTCTGAGAGCAGAAGTGTATTATCGTCTTGGCCTCAGTCTGAGAGCAGAAGTGTATTATCGTCTTGGCCTCAGTCTGAGAGCAGAAGTGTATTATCATCTTCGCCTCAGTCTGAGAGCAGAAGTGTCTTATCATCTTGGCCTCAGTCTGAGAGCAGAAGTGTATTATCGTCTTGGCCTCAGTCTGAGAGCAGAAGTGTATTATCGTCTTGGCCTCAGTCTGAGAGCAGAAGTGTATTTTCGTCTTGGCCTCAGTCTGAGAGCAGAAGTGTATTATCGTCTTGGCCTCAGTCTGAGAGCAGAAGTGTATTATCGTCTTGGCCTCAGTCTGAGAGCAGAAGTGTATTATCGTCTTGGCCTCAGTCTGAGAGCAGAAGTGTATTATCGCCTTGGCCTCAGTCTGAGAGCAGAAGTGTCTTATCGTCTTGGCCTCAGTCTGAGAGCAGAAGTGTATTATCATCTTGTTCCCGGTCTGAGAGCAGAAGTGTATTATCATCTTGGCCTCAGTCTGAGAGCAGAAGTGTATTATCGTCTTGGCCTCAGTCTGAGAGCAGAAGTGTATTATCGTCTTGGCCTCAGTCTGAGAGCAGAAGTGTCTTATCGTCTTGGCCTCAGTCTGAGAGCAGAAGTGTATTATCATCTTGTTCCCGGTCTGAGAGCAGAAGTGTATTATCATCTTGGCCTCAGTCTGAGAGCAGAAGTGTATTATCATCTTGGCCTCAGTCTGAGAGCAGAAGTGTATTATCGTCTTGGCCTCAGTCTGAGAGCAGAAGTGTATTATCGTCTTGGCCTCAGTCTGAGAGCAGAAGTGTATTATCATCTTGGCCTCAGTCTGAGAGCAGAAGTGTATTATCATCTTGGCCTCAGTCTGAGAGCAGAAATGTATTTTCGTCTTGGCCTCAGTCTGAGAGCAGAAGTGTCTTATCGTCTTGGCCTCAGTCTGAGAGCAGAAACGTATTATCATCTTGAGAGCGCACCTTTATTTGTCATCTTGCCCTCCCGTATGAGTGTTCGTTTGTCACGATGTGAATGCTGTGAAGGGCTATTATGTTGCGGGAGTTGTACGATTGACATGATGATTGGTTTGTGTGTCACCTTCTGGTACTTATCTTGCAGAGTTATACGATGGGAACGAGGAAGATGATCGTAAGTAGCCTGATTATTACACGTCATTGTGTACCCATAATGTAATATGATTACAATGATATAATACTTACTCTTAATCCATTCAGTACTCTAACATCTTGTATGCTCTACTCCTATGATTCCATGTACTGTAGAGTGTTTAGCCATTTCTACGATGTTGTGACGTCACTATTTCTGTGTGTTTACGTCATTGTTTCTTGCGTATCTAGTGGACCACATGGAGAGCCACGGCAGCATGCTGTCCCACCTCCTGTCACAGGTCCGGATCGGTATGGATCTCACCAAGGTCACGCTGCCGACATTCATCCTGGAAAAGAGGTCTCTTCTGGAAATGTTTGCGGATTTCTTCGCTCATCCTGATATTTTTGTCGCGTGAGTCTTAACCTTCTTGTTTTCGTTTTTTTTTTGTCGCGTTAGATCGATTTTCCGTGTTTTATATACTGGGTCCACTATAACATATATATTAAAATATCGCTTTATACCGTTCGACTGGTGTTATAATGGTGATCGGTATCTTCATCCGGTTTAGCCTTCATGTCCGCAAGCTAGAATGTAAAACATCATTTATTTAATTTAAACCACACGTGACTATGACGTCATGATTGACCTACTTTTTGACCAATAGCATCGCGGATCAGAAGTCTCCTCGTGATCGTCTGGTGCAGACCGTGCGCTGGTACATGTCAGCCTTCCACGCCGGCCGCAAGACCCACGTGGCCAAGAAACCTTACAACCCCATCCTGGGAGAGACCTTCCAGTGCTTCTACGACGTGCCCAACGCCGAGCCCACCACGGTGAGTCTTGGCCCCTCACTTCCTATGTTGTACAATGCTGACCACGTGTTCATAGGTTGTGGGCACCGGGAGCTTTGGCCAGCATACTGGTAAATCACCGTGTACGGCGGGGTTTACAATGCTGACCATGTGTTCATAGGTTCCTGACGTCGTCATGGCATGGTATCTGCATGCGGGCGCTTGGGGCAAAGAAACCCGCTTGTAGTCTGTATCCTCTGTGTTCTCCTTATTCTCTGTAGGTTGAATACTGTATTGTTCGTATTATGTGTTCTTATACCAGTGAGACCGTAAGTAATTCAAATCTACTTAAATGTAAATTGTTACTATTTTATAACAAAGGAAGAATCGCAAATAGTTACAGCCATTGTTACAGTATAGCTCACGTGCTTCTCACGCCTAGCATTTACTGTAATATTACGTGTCGTAAATTGGAAGATGGACCGTAACCCCCTGATTGACAATGGCCCTGTATGACGGGTCCGCAGGTCTAGTGTTACAGTATAGCTCACGTATTACTCACGCCTATCATTGTGTTTGTCAGGAGTTGGCCACGGACGGCCCCATTCCATGGGCCAAGAAGCACAATGTCACCTTTTTAGCGGAGCAGGTCTCCCATCACCCACCTAGTAAGTACCCATACTCCCTTCCCATGTCTCCCATCACCCTCGAAGTAAGTACCAATACTCCCTTCCCACGCCGCTAGTATACAAGTATCTAGGCCCATAGCCGTAGCTCATAACGTAGACTCACTGCCGTTCAGTCTCATTGAACAATGAGCGACAGATTCTGTATTGATTTGCTTTGATCGGGGTTGTAACGGTACTTTCTACCGGTAAGCCTATATCGCACGTTACAGTGTAAAGATAGTTCTTTCAAAACATTATATATGTTATATATCTACTATCTACTTCTCGCGAGTCTTCTTTCGCAAACAATGAAACGATTATTCCTCAAGTTGATCCGCATTGCACACCCAACCCAACGAGCCACTGTATGTCCTTGTCATGCTGCACACTGACATCCCATGTCCTTCGGCCTCAGTATCAGCGTTCTATGCGGAGAGTATCAAGAACCGGATTTGTCTGGATGGCTACATCTGGACCAAGTCCAAGTTCCTGGGGCTCTCCATAGGCGTCCACAACATAGGCCAGGGCGTCGTGTCCGTGCTCGACTACGACGAAGATTACGTCATCACATTCCCCAACGGATATGGCAGGTCGGTGGCGCCATCTAGCGACTGTCGGAGAAGACCCATTGACATTTACCGTATTTCTCCGAAGGATTACGAAGGGGCTTTTTTGTAGCATCGATAGATTTGCCCCGGCGCTTAATCGAGGATGGGCGACTTAGCGAGTGTATACGGTATATGCACATTTACTGACTAACCCGTGGACCCCTCCTTTTCATCATGTACAACCTGATTATGTGATAATCTGGTTTTTACTGTTTTTCTTGATCGTTCACAGAAAATCGATCTCACATTATTGTATACCGCTATTAGTTTTAATTGTCTTAAAACATAGATATTTTTTAATCATTTAATGATGTTAAAGAATGATTTAGTATAACGAGGAATGTACAATGCCAGCGATGTTGGTCTCCACTCAGGTCCATATTGACAGTGCCGTGGATGGAGATGGGAGGCTCAGTCTCTGTCACGTGCCCCAAGACCGGTTACTATGCAAACATTGAGTTCCATACCAAGGTCAGTGTAGGGCTGGAGTACTGAATCGATGTAATTATCAACAACAAATATAAAGACTATAACTGTGAGACTGTCTTATATTGATTAAACCAAGCTTAATTCATGGCTGATATGTTATCATGAAGAGTGATTATAACTAGGCATACGACAGCAAAGAGACTTGCAGTCAAAAATACGATGTATAATCAAATCCTGTTTTAACGTCGCCATTCGTCACTAAATAACTGCAAAGGTCATGTAATTCCGAAACCAAGTTCGGTTATACTAATTTTTGGTAATCTGTGGCTAGATTAACTTTCCGCATGTTTCATTAGTTTTGCAGGAAATGTTATATGTAAATTTATATAATTGGTGTTTTTAAATTCTAGCCATTTTACGGAGGGAAGAAGAACCAGATATCTGCAGAGATGTACGCGCCAAACGACAAGAAATCCTTCATGAGTGTGAAAGGAGATTGGACCGGGACCATGTGGGCCAAGCACGCTAACGGGGTAGGTGACCGGGACCATGTGGTGTGGGCCAAGCACGCTAACGGGATAGGTGACCGGGACCATGTGGGCCAAGCACGCTAACGGGGTAGGTGACCGGGACCATGTGGTGTGGGCCAAGCACGCTAACGGGGTAGGTGACCGGGACCATGTGGGCCAAGCACGCTAACGGGGTAGGTGACCGGGACCATGTGGTGTGGGCCAAGCACGCTAACGGGATAGGTGACCGGGACCATGTGGGCCAAGCACGCTAACGGGGTAGGTGACCGGGACCATGTGGGCCAAGCACGCTAACGGGGTAAGTGACCGGGACCATATGGGCCAAGCACGCTAACGGGGTAGGTGACTGGGACCATGTGGGCCAAGCACGCTAACGGGGTAGGTGACCGGGACCATGTGGGCCAAGCACGCTAACGGGGTAGGTGACCAGGACCATGTGGGCCAAGCACGCTAACGGGGTTGGTGACCGGGACCATGTGGGCCAAGCACGCTAACGGGGTAGGTGACCGGGACCATGTGGGCCAAGCACGCTAACGGGGTAGGTGACCGGGACCATATGGGCCAAGCACGCTAACGGGGTAGGTGACCGGGACTATGTGGTGTGGGTCAAACACGCTAACGGGGTAGGTGACCGGGATCATGTGGGGCAAGCACGCTAACGGGGTAGGTGACTGGGACCATGTGGTGTGGGCCAAGCACGCTAACGGGGTAGGTGACCGGGACCATGTGGTGTGGGCCAAGCACGCTAACGGGATAGGTGACCGGGACCATGTGGGCCAAGCACGCTAACGGGGTAGGTGACCGGGACCATGTGGGCCAAGCACGCTAACGGGGTAAGTGACCGGGACCATATGGGCCAAGCACGCTAACGGGGTAGGTGACTGGGACCATGTGGGCCAAGCACGCTAACGGGGTAGGTGACCGGGACCATGTGGGCCAAGCACGCTAACGGGGTAGGTGACCAGGACCATGTGGGCCAAGCACGCTAACGGGGTTGGTGACCGGGACCATGTGGGCCAAGCACGCTAACGGGGTAGGTGACCGGGACCATGTGGGCCAAGCACGCTAACGGGGTAGGTGACCGGGACCATATGGGCCAAGCACGCTAACGGGGTAGGTGACCGGGACTATGTGGTGTGGGTCAAACACGCTAACGGGGTAGGTGACCGGGATCATGTGGGGCAAGCACGCTAACGGGGTAGGTGACTGGGACCATGTGGTGTGGGCCAAGCACGCTAACGGGGTAGGTGACCGGGACCATGTGGTGTGGGCCAAGCACGCTAACGGGATAGGTGACCGGGACCATGTGGGCCAAGCACGCTAACGGGGTAGGTGACCGGGACCATGTGGTGTGGGCCAAGCACGCTAACGGGGTAGGTGACCGGGACCACGTGGTGTGGGCCAAGCACGCTAACGGGGTAGGTGACCTGGACCATGTGGGCCAAGCACGCTAGCGGGGTAGGTGACCTGGACCATGTGGGCCAAGCACGCTAACGGGGTAGGTGACCGGGACCATGTGGTGTGGGCCAAGCACGCAAACTGGGTAGGTGACCGGGACTATGTGGTGTGGGCCAAGCATGCTAACGGGGTAGGTGACCGGGACCATGTGGTGTGGGCCAAGCACGCTAACGGGGTAGGTGACCGGGACCATGTGGGCCAAGCACGCTAACGGGGTAGGTGACCGGGACCATGTGGGCCAAGCACGCTAACGGGGTAGGTGACCGGGACCATGTGGGCCAAGCACGCTAACGGGGTAGGTGACCGGGACCATGTGGGCCAAGCACGCTAACGGGGTAGGTGAACGGGACCATGTGGTGTGGGCCAAGCACGCTAACGGGGTAGGTGACCGGGACCATGTGGGCCAAGCACGCTAACGGGGTAGGTGACCGGGACCATGTGGTGTGGGCCAAGCACGCTAACGGGGTAGGTGACCGGGACCATGTGGGCCAAGCACGCTAGCGGGGTAGATGACCGGGACCATGTGGTGTGGGCCAAGCACGCTAACGGGGTAGGTGACCGGGACCATGTGGGCCAAGCACGCTAACGGGGTAGGTGACCGGGACCATGTGGGCCAAGCACGCTAACGGGGTAGGTGACCGGGACCATGTGGTGTGGGCCAGCACGCCAACGGGGTAGGTGACCGGGACCATGTGGTGTGGGCCAAGCACGCTAACGGGGTAGGTGACCGGGACTATGTGGTGTGGGCCAAGCACGCTAACGGGGTAGGTGACCGGGACCATGTGGTGTGGGCCAGCACGCTAACGGGGTAGGTGACCGGGACCATGTGGTGTGGGCCAAGCACGCTAACGGGGCGAATAGTTTATGGATAATTATATGTATCGTTATATACGCCTCAGTAATGATACTGTTATTCTTGCCCCAGTTGAACATGATGCACAATATGGCGTTGACTGCTCATTACATTATGTCACGATATAGCTTTTTAGGCTATCCTGATTAAACTGTTAAACGCGAACCTGCGGCCTATTTCACGTACTACGGGGCTTAGTCGGCTAAAATCGCCCATCAATTACATGGTAACTTTAGTCGACTAAGCCCCGTAGTCGGCTAAACTGCGTTTGTGCGATTCGCCGCTGATCTAAGGTTGGTTGTGTCTGATGATCTCCTGTGTGTTGTCCTGCAGATGAACGAGGTGTTTGTGGACACGAAGACCACTGCGATCGTCAAGAAGAGAGTCAAACCCATCGACCAGCAAGTCGAGTTCGAGTCCCGCAGGTCCGTACCAGGCTCGTTCTGTCTCCATGTTAACGTGCAGCATCCTTTTAACATAGCTCACGTATTACTCACGCCTACCATTGCCACAGTAATCAATGCCGTGGAGCAGAGTGGTTCGTATCAGAGGCCGGTCCGTACCAGGCTCGTTCTGTCTCCATGTTAACGTGCAGCATCCTTTTAACATAGCTCACGTATTACTCACGCCTACCATTGCCACAGTAATATATGCCGTGGAGCAGAGTGGTTCGTATCAGAGGCCGGTCCGTACTAGGCTCGTTCTGTCTCCATGTTAACGTGCAGCATCCTTTTAACATAGCTCACGTATTACTCACGCCTACCATTGCCACAGTAGTCAATGCCGTGGAGCAGAGTGGTTCGTAGCAGAAGCAGGTCCGTACCAGGCTCGTTCTGTCTCCATGTTAACGTGCAGCATCCTTTTAACATAGCTCACGTATTACTCACGCCTACCATTGTCACAGTAGTTAATGCCGTAGAGTAGGTTCGTATCAGTGTCAGAGAGCCGCCGTCGTCGGGAGGTAGCATTTTCGACTACAGACCAACAGGTTGGGGGTTCAAACCCCCCTTGTGCATCTGTGAACGTTTCAGCCTTTCATTATAAGCCCAAGAGCTCCTTGGCCCGGGTTAACCCATGTGTACACACAGGTGGCCTAAAACACTTATCAATCCATTGTCCTTCTCGAAAGGGAAAAACCTCAATACGTACTGATTATTGATAATAGATTTGATAAAACTTATGTTTGCATGTGCAAAAATCGCTTTCGTACCTCGTCTGTTGACGTCCTGTGGTTGTAACACTCCGTCACAGGTTGTGGCAGAACGTGACGAAGAATTTGAAGGAGAAGAACATCGAGGAGGCGACGGAGCACAAGCGCTTCCTGGAGCAGAGACAGCGCGAGGAGGCCAAGGAAAGGAAGGAATGCGGGGTCAACTGGGAAACCAAGGTCAGTCCATCTAGAGGTCAGGTGGGAGATTTAGGTCAGTCTATCTAGGGGTCAACTGGGAACTGGGAAACCAAGGTCAGGTGGGAGACCAAGGTCAGTCCATCTAGAGGTAAACTGGGAAACCAAGGTCAGTCCATCTATAGATCAACTAGGAAACCAAGGTTACTCTACTTTGGGTCAAGTGGGAGACCAAGGTCAGTCCCTCTAGTGGTCAGCTGGGAGACCAAGGTCGATCTATACTGAGGCCGTAGAGGTCAAGTGTTAAACCAAGGTCAGTCAATGCTAAAACCGTAGAGATCAAGCGGGAAATCTAAGGTCAATCCATAACAAGTTCACAGAGGTCAGGTGGGAGAACAAGGTCACTCTGACCCCGTACGCATCACTGGTATCTTCTACTCTTCCAAACACTCGAGTTGTCAATAACAACAATTCCCGTCTCACAGATGATTCATATCGCCTTGTTTTCTTTCCTACCTTCAGCAATTCCACGAGGTGGGCGAGCACTGGGTGTATGACGGGAGTCTCGTCAAACGTCTCGGCCGCCATTCCTAAGCTCACGTCGGCCTCCCGCACTGCTGGGCGCTGCCGGCGGCGTACTGCGGGACCCATAGGCTGGCGTACACAGCAGATAGCGGCGTACTGCTGGACCCGTAGGCTGGCATACAGTGAGGCGTACTGCGGGACCCACAGGCTGGACCGATAGGTTGGCGTACACAGCAGACAGCGGCGTACTGCTGGACCCGTAGGCTGGCGTACACAGGCGTACTGCCTGACCCATAGGCTGGACCCATAGGCTGGCGTACACAGCAGCGTACTGCTGGACCCGTAGGCTGGCGTACACAGAGGCGTACTGCGGGACCCGTAGGTTGGCGTACACAACAGAGAGCGGCTGGAGCACTGCTTGCTGTGGCGGCTTCACTTCATGGGCTCCACTATCGTATGACCACGTGACCATGTGCAATCGACCAATCAGGTTCCCGATGGTGAACCATGTTAGGCGGGACACGAGGGGCTGGGGCTGGGATTGAGGTAGCATTGGGCGGGCCGCTTAGAGTGGAATGACATTAATCCATATATCCACGATTGTAACGTGTATTCATTTACAAATGTGTTATATACATATGCCATTATATTGCTATATTCCGATATCCATGCATATCAGTTGTTTTCCACGCGCCTGGTGTCCAGATTTTCGCCCCGTTTTATGGGTGACGTCACACAGTCCCGTAGCTGACGTCATACCCCCCCCCCCCCCTGGCCTGAGGCCCTATTTTCACGCCGCTGGTGCCCCGGAATGTGTGTGGGATGTCATTGTAGACCTGAAACTACGCAGTCTCCCATGGTATGCAGTAGGTCTGCGAGATGACGTGCTGTCATTCCTTCTCATCGTCGTCGACCCTGTTTAAATCTTCTGTGATCCTTAGCAAAGAACGGTGCAGCTTTAATTTTCAAGCTGTCAGTCTACTCGCCATTGCCAAATATCACGTTAGAAGTATTGATAGGAAGTACTCTAAGGAATCTTATGTGACTACTTATCCCAGGAGCGTAATGCTTTCAATATGCCAACCTCCCATGTATGGAGTCGTGGATTGTCGAACTACGTTTGATCATATTTCGCTGTTTATCAACAAATCTGATATAAACGCTTGGAGTAAGATAGTTATCCTATGGCCAGCCGACTGTGGGTTATTATTACGGGATATCACCGAGTTACATTGATGTTGTTGGGTGTGTGGACACGTGGTAGGCGCGCAGGAAACTCCTTTCCTATTGTGGGTCATTATCGGTATCATTGTGGGATGCTAGAGTCGTATACACAGGTCCTATACGGTATAAACAAATGGTACACTATGTATATTTATATATGTCCCTTTCGACTGTAGCCAGTTCGAAGTATTTCATTCCCAGGAAGTCGGTGCTTTTTTGTTGTGGATTTTGTTGTTTATTTAATTTGGTATTAGTCCGTTCACTGTCTGGTTCTAGACCGAAATATTAAGCAAAATTTGCCCATAGCTCTGTTCGTTGTTGTAAATGGCAAGAAGCCAACAGCTATGGTGTTTAACGGCGGCGATCATATAGGTATTAATGTAGTAGCTTCCCATGTTGTCTGCACGATAATCTTTATACTGAATGTATCCGGTATCTGTGTGTGTGTCACTCATCATTCTCCGTCATGGGCCTTATACATAAAAAAATATCCCCTTTCTGGATATTTTTGTCCTGAAGTCTAAGTGTACTCGAAATCACAATAATTAAAACTATGAATTTAAGCCAGTCGGGAGGAATCCTCAATCAAATATCGTTTTATACTGTGGAGAACGCATTTGATATTGTGTCTGCTTTTTAACATATCTTGTGTCGTCTGCTCGGCCGTTGGTGGCGGGAATCGTCTCTTCGTGGCGTTCCATATTTTTCGCGGTGCGGTTGTTTGATGTGATATGGATGCAAGGTCTAAGCAATTCACTTGCCAGTAGCGCGTATGCCAGTTAATCAGCTAATAGATATTGAATATGGGGTTATTAAGACACACCACGTGGCCTCCTCATCTCTTCTCCTGACCTCGTTCGGGTCTTCATGTGGGAAGCAGGCCGGTTAACTCATATGCCATATTAAAACGAATAATTAATAATATAATCTCTTGTTTTGGTACAAGCCAAAAGGCGAAGTGTAAAGTTTGAATTGGCCAAACTAAATAGCTACTTGTATCTGATATAAAGGATAGCGAAGGGGTGAGGCACTGTACACACAATATTCTAGATGCTAGAGACTTAAAGGTTCTCATTAATATTAAAGTGCCGAAGGAGTTCACCGCTATACCTCTCCCAGATTTCTTTTTTCGACTTCTGGAGAGAAACCTTTAAACCGTAGTCAACAGCAGAGGTCGGGTGTTTTTTGTAATGCGAAGACGGGGCTTTCTCATTGTAATGACGTCATGAACATGTGTTAATACATGAAAGGTATTGTTTTGTCTTTAACAGCTGATAAGTGCGAAGTGTTTTGTATGAATTCAGTCACCAGAATCAGAAGTATCTGGTTCGGTGCCGTAGCGTCTGTAGATGACTTGTAACGGCCAATTGATCACATTAATTAGTGACTTATAATAACCAGAGTAAGGGTTAATTAATTGGTAACCTGCGCTTGGTGTTCTCAAAACGCTTGCACGGTAGTAGTAAAAATGGTAGTTGAGGATGGTTCCAATGGGTAGCCACTGACACAGTGTGCTATCGATGACGTCATGAACATCGATGACGTCACGAACATCGATGACGTCCCGGAGATGCCATGACGTCACGACATTTTATGACGTCATGGACATCGATGACGTGGTATCAGTCTGCAGTAAAGCCATGCTGTGATTCATTTGTAACGATGTGTCAGGCTGGATTGGAATGCAATAAAGTTACTGACACCTACGAGATGGATGGTTCCACACGTTACTTACGATATATTCAACAATGCGAGTATCCTTCTCAGGGATAAGAACACAACAAAATGTATTTGATGAGACTTGTCTTTTTTTTCTGGACGGATTTCAATACGTATAGTAAAACAAATACTTACAAAACATAATTAAAAATTAAAAATAACAAAATATAAATTACAACATACATTTGATAACTTCACATTAATAAATTATTATCTACTGTACATGATCAATTTCTGAATCAACATATACTTTAACAAGTAACAAATACATTTTCCATCACTACCGGTTGCTACGGTAACCCATCTTTGTGAGCAAGAAGGAGCACCGTTGTTGTATGTTACCATAGAAACCGTTTGGCGTAGAGACATTTCCAAGCACCTTTACCACAAGACTTTGTTTCAAATCTGGCTGGAATGACCACTTTTATAGTGATTTGGTGCCATGAGTCATCAATATCGTTGGGACGCTAATGGTAATCGAGAATTGTTACAGGGTGAGAGCCTGTCACCCATTACTGTGCGACACATATGTCCATCTTACATGTTGGAGCCCACGAAAAGGAAATTTTGCCGTTAATGCTACGCTTGAGTCATGCGTGAGCTATGCTGAAACAATGGTAACACCAGCTTCACATTACTCAGCCTTCAACAAATGGGCGTTCTTAATCATTAACGCGAACCATTGTTTCCCAACAGCTCACGTATTGGTCGCGCACTGCATATCCTACAATGACTGCTTTTGTGAGCAGTAGCTGACATAGAAGATGGACTTACAAGTTAATTTCCTAATATAAATTTGCGTCCGCATCCGCACGAAATTCCTGTTCCCATAGTGACTACTCCGACAACGCGATGCGACGCGAGGCCTCACACAAGTCATGGCGTCACAGTGCTGTGCATTAAAGTCCTATTGGACCTCGCCGTAGTCTCGCGAGATTAGCGCTTGCGTACGAGACTGGCGACGTAGACCCAGACGGAGAGGACGAGGTTGGGGTAGGGGTGGATGTGGACGGCCAGGGCAAACTCCACGTCGCTGGACTCATAGTTGTGGACCCCGGTGGAGTAGACGGTGTCCAGGATTGGCGCCATGTCCGTGTAGGGCATGTTGATGGGGAAGCCGCATAGCTGCAAATAGTCAACAACGAGATTTAATATGGATAGGTGCTACCTAAAAAATGCGAGCGTATATTTATTAATTCAGATATTGCGAGGGGATACATCTAGCCTTGATTAATATTCACAATTAATCTCAATTCGGTTGCTTAGGAACTCCCATTGTGACGTCATGTTTATAACATTTTGACATCACAACTACTCACTATGACAGCAGCGGATGGGCGGTCACCAAGAGCGCTCTGCTTGGCAACAGACATTTAGCCCGTCGCTTATAACTTAACTTTATTTTGAAGTAGACTATACATCCAGTGTTTACATTGAATAATTTATTCGTTAATTTTGTGGGGCAGCTGATTTAGCTATTAAAGACATGACATAATAGGTTTCGACCTCTCTTTACTTATATATATTTATGTACAGCTGATATTTACTCCGAATCCGAAAACGTCTCATGGGGGTTGTTACGCGAAATGAAAGTCCTAAGCCTATGTTTGAAATGGACTTTGAATATGCATGCATGTTACCTTAAGAGCTCGCTTACGCTCGCTATAAATATGCATAGATCTATACAAAGTAATAATATAAAAGGAACTTCGTTCGCACCATAGGCTGGCCTCCTACATGTATAGATGCCATAGTTTCATACACTATGTGGTAACCATGACATAAGCAAACATAATTCCCATTATTTTCGCTTAAATGTTATTTGCATAAACTGGTTTCTATTTCATAATGAATCTCTTCTCTCGCCCTGCATAAATCTTATACAATGCTACATGTTGTAAGAAAAGTGTGTAACGTAATGAAACATTTTTTGCAAATGTTAATAATGTGGACATTTGCCACTTTAAGATTCACTAACTTTTTTCCTCTCTTTTCTTCCGCAGCGTCCGACAATTAAACGCTGACAATAAAACTTATCTTCTTCCAGGTAAATGTCCATGGCAGAAATATCCGCGAATCTCTTGTCGATATGGAGTATTGTCGTCATTTATGACTATTTAGTATAAAGTGACATTGCGATTATTAGATATTAGCAGTATTATATCTTGTTCCCTGCCACATCACGACAGTGCAGTATAGAGCGTGTTCCCTGCCTTACCTTGTAGGAGCCGAGGATCTGCTCCAGCTCTTGAGAGTGTTCCTGCTGCGCGCTCCCTGTCCTCTGTCCCTCCTCCAACCTGGAACCAGCGAGATATGACAACATGACTCGCCCTGGGCACATGACACGGTGACGGGTGCATACACGCTGAACGTCATAAAATACAGTCATATTCATTAGTTGCTATAAAATAGTTTATACCGTAATTTAGCAAGACAATAAGGCAAATATACGTATTGTGTGAACAGTCTTAGGAAGGTTTGTACACACTCACCGTTTAAACGGACTAAAATAGTTCCTACCACCCGTGATTGCGATATTCATGAGGCAAGGATACATACTTGGTGAGCAGTCTGCGGAAGGCTTGCACGCAGTAGCGGTTCCAGCGCGTGATGTAGCGGGGACGCCACTCCATAATCTTCTCCTTCAGGGCGCGTTCTATCTTGTCTTGAAGGTCAAGGACGTAGTCTTTTTCAGTCTTCAGATACATTAACTCAGATGGCTGCAAGAGAAAAGTAACGTCATGAAATCTGTTCTCGATATACACACGTAGTTTCAGTTTGAGTTATATATCTTACAGCGATATATGTTCGAGCGCCGTTTCAGTTATCAGTGTTCACAAGTAATACTGGTCCAACTTCTGATATATGCACTACTAGTCATTGAACATTTATTTGACGGATAATTAAAACATTATTATTGATGATAAGATCAAGAAACCTCAGGACAGAAACGCGGCGCACAACAAAGAGTAGTCCAATATGGCGTCGTACAGAGCGTCAGGGCAGACGGGTACCTGCACAGAGCTGACTCCGGGGTTAGGGAAGCCCTTGTGGAAGAAGGGCTTCCAGTGGGAGTGGTTGCTGAAGTCGTACGAGACCCTGCTGGGGTGCTCATGGGGCTGAACATTGGCCCAGATCTGGAAATAGACACGCCGATTGTAGGACAGGAGATACCGGGATGAGCTCCACTGGTATGTTAACGACACTTAACATGCCTAATGATGCCAACTTTCATTGAGGAGTGATATATGTGAATTCGTTATCGCTGACCGATACAAATGAATGAAGTTCGTACAAAAGCACTTTGACTAAACTTTACGGATGTACCATCGCTTAGCGTCTTCCAATTGCAAATTGACACCCAAATCCCGCGAGCGTCCACACAGACATTATCAAATTTAACATTTTCCGGCGGACAATATCGTTAATGGTGCGTGAGATATCATTTATTAATTAGAATTAAACCACATCTTCAATTTTAAGGACTGTAGTAATTGAACAATAGTAATACCCATTGCAATTTGCCTCCACTAGTTGCCGAAATGTATTAAGAAATGACATCTTGATGTTTTAGGCCATATTTTTGCACATGAAGGTTAAATTTGAATACAACGTATCCCTTAGTTTCAAGTAACGCCACGCGACATGACTGCAGGGAAGCCCGGATGTGGCGTCTGGTTTAACTGTGACGGGGACTGACGTACGTTGTCGGCGTTGACGACGCAGCCGACGCTCTGCACGGGGCAGTAGTTGTCCCGGTGACTGAAGTGCTCCCCCGTGCTGGCGTTCCAGATCCAGAAGTCACGCTCCTCCTGGGTGATGACGTAAGCAGTGGGACCCTCCGGAATGGCCAGTCCTGAAAGTAACGATCGATTTATTAATAAAGCACCGTACGTTTATATCGGGTGCGTGAGACCATCAGCCCCTGATGTACAAGTAAACAAGATAGTCAGTTTCATACGTGTATTGTGCGGTGTTCTTTGACTTGAGTAGCAGTTGTCTTATTGGAGGTTGAATTAGATATTGCCTTGAAACAGACTAGACAGAACAATACAGGACAATGTATAAGATATTCGGTCAACCATCGTCATCATTAAGCAGCAGTCGTATACTATTATGAAGACTATAATACGCTTAATCGTAACGCAAAAATACAACGCATTCTATCAGGTTTCCATCAAGTGAGGTTCTACAGAGATGTAAACGCTCGTAAGCGCAATGTGCCCCGAACCTAAATTGAAGATCCAACAGAATCTTTCTCCATTTCTTACACTTTTCATGAAATAAATACCCCACTCTGCCCCACTCACCCACAAGCGGCCATGCCTTCGTCACCCGACGCCCCCACCCACCCTGACCCCCATCCACCCTGCTCTCATCACCCACCCTGACCACCACCTACCCTGACCACCACCCACCCTGTGCCACCACCCATCCTGCTACACCATGCCCCACGTGACCCCGCCCCACTCACCCAGAAGCAGCCAAGCCTTTTTGCCGAGGCTCAGGAAGAAGTTCATGAGGAGCACGGCATGTTCCTCCTCATCACCTTGCAACATGTGCAAGAATTGCTGCAACATCATCAATCGTCCGTCAATTAGTTTCTCATCAGCCTTGATCTTTCACTTATTGAACGTCCAGAACTCAGACACTGGCATACAGCGAAGCGTTATTCAGTCAACAGGAAAAATAGTTTCCTTTGAAAATTTATCAACCTCCAGAAGTGATGACGAAGGCACCTGATTGGTTAATATACCAAGGAATACCTTTACACATATGGAGTTCGGCTCTTACAATATAACTGAGCTAAATGGTGCAATTGCGGCACACCAGACGTCGATAAATATATGTACACGTAATATAACAAACGTAACAACGATGAAAGCGGTGACAGCCATATTCTTTACCAGACACCAGTGCACGTGCTCGGCCCAGGCGACCGACCGTGACCTACATCCTGGTACCTACAGTGCAGGTGCTCGCCCCAGGCGACCGACCGTGACCTACATCCAGGTACCTACATCGCACGTGCTCCAGATATCGCAGAGTCCTGGGAAGACGACAGAGTCCGAGACGAAGGGAATCATGGAGACGAAACGTGACACCATGTCCTGTGGGAGGGGGGGGGGGTGGCAAACACAATGGGTGAGAACCTCACAAATACATAAATATTATACGCAGAAGATACAAGATAACATCCTGCTTCTAAGAACATCCACTTAAAAGACAATAAGATAAACAGGATTCTATGTACATGTACATGCGCGATTATTAAAAAACTTTTTTGCTCCATTACAGGATATTTTAACACGGTTTAATGCTTTTTGTAAAACTTAATATTTTAATAAATCAGAATATGTTCGTCAAAGTGCTGTGGAGCATTGAACCCGGGTCTGGTCGGAAGCTCAGTGAGGTAACAAAATGAGCTACGGGGGCTCCGTATATAACCGTGTAAAAGCGTATTCACTAAAAGTGTGACTCACGACTTGTGTCTTCTTGTCCTCGGAGGCGAGGAGCTGCTCGGGGGGCTTCAGCGCCCGGAAGTAGCGGGTGAGGAAGACCGACTTGCCGTTGATGTCCACCACAGTCGTCTTGAACTCCCGCTTCGGGAACTTCTTCTCCAGGTCGGCCTGCCACGTGTCCGCCATCTGGAGCAGCTTGTCGTCCTCGTTACTGTCGAACTGCGGGGCAGACAGGAGGGGTGTCACGTGGGGCGGACAGGAGGGGTGTCGCCTGGGGCGAGCAGGAGGGCATTCCGAAGGGCGTACACGAGTCATGTCACGTTTGGCAGACATTATCAGCGTCATGTTTGGACGGACAAAATCAGTGCCATATGGGGCGGACAAAATCAGTGCCATATGGGGCGGACAAAATCAGTGCCATATGGGGCGGACAAAATCAGTGCCATATGGGGCGGACAAAATCAGTGCCACATGGGGCGGACAAAATCAGTGCCACATGGGGCGGACAAACATACCGCTCAGTCAGCTTGTATCAGCCACTGGATTAAGATATAAGCACTAGAACCGAACAGGCTATACGAGCAATTAATGCATCACCACTCTTTCTCCCGCAGATGAACATGCTGATGGCTTAGAAGCGTCTTAGTTTCGCGATATCTCATGGTTGAAGCGTAGTTATTTAATTCTGTAATTTTGGGTACAAATAGCAGGAGAAAGGATCTGAATGATTACGTCATGCCACAAGCAATGAATTATGTCAGTCACAGAACGTTATCTCCAGAACTGTCCTGCCTTGGATCACATGAAATCGCGTACAACATAATACCTAAGTGAGACTCCTATAAGAGATTAAGCCGCAGAGATGTGCCAACATGTAACACTGGCTTAGGCAATAACTCCGGCTAACGTCGCTGGAACTATTACACAGCGTAACTAAACACAAAGCGAAACACATTTACCAGAGAACCAACCATTCGGTAAGGTCAAAGTAGAGAGGAACCAGGTCTCCGGGAGTAATTCCCTACACTTTACGAAGAAAGACATGGAATCTTTATCACGCACAAACAGACATTTGGGATGACTTAGCATAGCACACGTGACCATGGCCGAAGACGCTACCCTCTAGGCCACGGGGTGAGCCCGTATAACAAAACCAACCAACGTACTAGACATAACCAAGCTATAGGCTACATTGAGGCTTTTGAGGCCCGTGCCCTAATGCTAATTTAGTTTAAACGTATTTTAAACTAAATTAGCATTAATGCTAATTTTACACGTGAACATAACGAAAAATGGCCAACATCTAATACAAGACCTTATATTCAGCCTAAGAACCTTATCTTATGCCAAACGCAATAATATTAAACGCCATAACTTCAGTAGCCACGTTTAATCGTACCAAAGAACAAGACATCAATGCTTACTTATTTCACTTCCAGGCAAGTCACAGCAAATCAAACAAATAGAACGCCACTAACCTAGTTCAGTTTATCAAAAACATTAGCTAAAAACACGCATTTAAGATTGTTTAGCCACACATAAATGGATTCCCATTTCAACTTGAGTAGTAAGGAGAGAAATCATGCGAACAAACTGACACTTACCGCGATCTGGACAAAGGAGCGAAAATCAGAAAATTCAAGACAGACAGAGAAAGGAAGGGTCGGGAGAAGAACATATCAGTATATGACGTTATAATCTTCATGCCGTAGTTACAACTTTCACAATGACGACAAGTGGGACACATATTCATAATCATGTTATATAACAAAAAATAACCATAACATCGACAAATGTTGATTAGAGTATTGCATGCATCATATGAGAAACATCGGGAGAAATTTAAACATATTTGACAACCAATTGACATTATTACAATGGACAACAGCTTGTCTAAGTTCATGCCGTGCGACAATTAGCCGCTCTGTGGCGGTTCAACGAGGTTAATAAATATAAAAAGCCACGATTGTGGGTTGTTCTTCCATGTTAGTGCGAACTATTTGTTCAACATAGCTCACGTAGGACTCACGCCTAATATGTACCATCATGATCACGTGGCAGATGGACCCGATCATGCGACACGTGGTTAGCCTCCAGTTTGTGGTCCGAGTTTAGTTGTAAGCGCGTGCTGCAAATAAATAGGTCCCTGGCGAAGCCGAAACCAGGGCCCGTAGGTTCGAACGACTGCGGCCGAATATTTCGCTCTAGTATAGAACGTTAGCATGTGACGGGGCGCGCTATTTGGGCCCCGCCCTTCGAACGTACGGGCCCTGGTCTGGGCATCAGATCTGGGGTATATTTCACTATAGTGACGGGCGGGACCTGCCGGGTGGGCACTGACCTTCTCGCGGACGGGTTCAGCAGGGGTCAGCGGCGGCTCTATCGTCACGAAGATCGTCACGTATGTGTGCTCCCCGCTACCCACGCCAAGGTCAAAGCCAAGGTCGGATGCGCCGCCTCGTGGGGCTTTGCTCTCGTGGCAGTATCCCAGTAGGACAGGAGGCTTGTTGAGGCGGAAGGTGCCTTCAATCTGAGGGGACACGGCCGAGGCAAGCTTCACACTATTACGACCAGTAACACCAACACTGATCAAATTACTTGTAATTCAGAGGATTTCTGTGTAGAATTATACATCTTTCTAATTCTAGATTTCATTTATACTAGACCAATTCACTGGAAGAACTACATAACAATCCTAAAAAACTCAAAGTTTGGAATAGGTAAACGTAACAATTATACATCATAGCACATATGAATACTCTTCATAAAATTCTTAGATGTTTCACAAGTTTTCAATCACTTGTATTATTGATATTTCCAATGACACAAAGGGATAAGTGGGTCAACCAATAACTGACGGCTTAACAACCCAGGGGGCAATTACAGTATAAACACGCTTATTTTTTTAAAGTCTTGTCTAAGCTACAAGGCACACGTGTTTTTGATAAATAAATGCTGCAACCGTCTTGTATTTCTTATTCTGAATTTTAAAGAATATGGGCGGGCTGCAGGCATCAGAGTAAGTAATAACCATTTACATATGTATGTATGCCACACACATGTTGACACCATGCGTGGTATTTCATTGTGAGACATGGCCTGGATACGTACCCGGGAGTTGAAGTAGACAGTGGTAAAGGGGATCTTGATGCTGCCCAACCACCGCTTCTCAATCCGCCGGTGTATACTGGAGCCTCGCTCACGGTCATCCTATGGGAAGCCAGTCGCAGATATATCCTCTATGTTGCTTGCTACATTACACATAACCAAATAATTAGATTGATCCTTATTGCAAGGAAATTATGCACGGTCGACCAACGAAGCAATAAAAGGCTAATCTTTGATCAGAGCTCTGTCATCACTGTCAGAGCCTCACTCACCTGCACAACGTCGACGATAAACTCGTCGAATAGGTTGAGGTAGATGGAATCCTTGACAGTCTGCAGGTTGCTTGACGAAAAGTCGTTGTTCGGTGGCCTGGAAAACATGACAAAGGCTCATAGTAGACAGTCGGCAGCTCCAAGTGAAAGGTTTGTCAGTTGTCTAACGTCCGGCATTATGGGCGATATTATGTCTAAATACCGATCAGTTACGCCAGTATGAGGAGTACTAACCAAGGGTGATTTATAAACCTTTAAGCTCATGGTATATAAGAAATCCCTGATGTTTTGTCATGTATTATCTAGTTCTATCCTAATATTCAGTAATAATTTCCTTCCATGTTTCAGCATCGCTCACGTAAGGTTCACGTCTATCATTTACTACAATAATAGCTCTAACACCTAATGGCTCCATAGCTGTAATACCAATTTTGTATTCTGCGCTCAGTTAGACACCGACTGAAGACCTGAGCGCTATCGGTATGCTATATAACCGGACCTTAGCAGTCCCGGAGTCGGACTTACTGGAAAGACAGTGCCAGTTCCTCGTTCCAGCTGGGGTTGGGGCCGTCCGCCACGCTGGTGGACTGCGTGTTTCTCTGGAACATCACCTCCACGTAGGGGCGAACCTGGGTCTGGTACACAAAGGATTGATGGATTGATTACCTAACCGTTCTTCAAAAACTTCAAAATAAAATGGGTTTCTGTTGCTTTGCTTTCGTAAACTTTTATTTCATCCGATCAAACATGTTACGGGTTTGTAAATTGCAATTATCAGAAATGGAAATATCGTAAGTATCTTCACTTCCGGTCAGTCAAAATGGAAAAAGTGGAAAATGTAATGCACACGTTTTTGTATGAAATAAACCTATTATTATGTGTAACTATGTCATTATTATCATCTTCTCATCGCGGATAATGGATATTAGTTTAACATGTTTACGGATTCAAAAGAGTTTTCACGTCTAGGGAATCAAATTAAAGAAGTTTCCCTTTTGGGAATTACTTGAGATAATCAACAACTGATGTTGTGCCACCCTACCTCGCCAGCGATGTTCTTGATAGTGCCCGGGGCCCTGGCCGTGCCGCCGCCAGTACCCCTGAGGGTGTCGCCCCTGAGGGTGTCGCCCCTGAGGGTGTCACTCCTCAGGGTGTCCTGACCCCCGGCACCCGAGCGTCCGGCGCTCAACGCGCTGCAACATCACATGTACACAGGGACGAATGAATGGATGGATGGAGGAAGAAATGATTCACAAGTGAGGGAGGGAGAGGGTGAGGCACAAGCGAGAGGAAACGCTCACGAAATGTATCGTAATTGTATCATCTTTAACAAATTATATCAAATCCGAAGTCGGCGATGGTCAGAACTGACCACTAGATATATAAGTCAAAACTGATAGGTCATTCCCTAATTATGTATGTCCTACCGCGCGTCCTACGTTCCAGATTTCTCACCTGGGGTCAGCGCTCTCGGCCCGGATGGGGATCCCGAAGGCCCGGACGACGTTAACAAGGACCCGGACCTGCATTCCCTGGAGGTTCTGGGCCGTCACCTTCTTGCGCTCCCGCCGCGTGGGGCGCAGTGGTCGCCGCGGCTCAGCCAGCTTCATCAGGCTCGGCAGGATGGTCCTAGGGCGCCATGGCAACCAGGGGTTAACTTACAGACAGGATGACCCTAGGGCGCCATGGCAACGCAGGGTCAACTTACAGACAAGATGGTCCTAGGGCGGCATGGCAACCAGGGGTCAACTTACAGACAGGATGGTCCTAGGGTGGCATGGCAACCAGGGGTCAACTTACAGACAGGATGACCCTAGGGCGGCATGGCAACCAGGGGTCAACTTACAGACAGGATGACCCTAGGGCGGCATGGCAACCAGGCGTCAACTTGCAGACAGGATGGTCCTAGAGCGCCATGGCAACCCGGGGTCAACTTACAGACAGGATGACCCTAGGGCGCCATGGCAACCAGGGGTCAACTTACAGACAGGATGGTCCTAGGGCGCCATGGCAACCAGGGCTCAGCTTACAGACAGGATGGTCCTAGGGCGCCATGGCAACCAGGGGTCAACTCACAGACAGGATGGTCCTAGGGTGCCATGGCAACCAGAGGTCAACTTAAACTCATTACTCATTTACTCCCTGATTGATTTAGGACTCAATCAGTGTCAATCATTGATTGGTCATTTACCCGATGTTGGGCACAGCGTCCTCGAAGATCATATCGGAGAAGACCTTCTGATGAGCGGCCACTTGGAACCGTAACATCACCTGCTCCCGGACCTGCATCACATAATGTTATAGTTATAGTAAATAGTGAAAGAACTAATAAAACACCACTAGAACAGGGATAATAATAAGATTGATGGGGTGCTTTGAGAAGGACACTTTAATCTATGAAGGTCATATCGCGTCAAAGTGGTAGAGCAGAGCCATATCCCGGGGGAAAGTAACCCCCCCTACTCTTTTCGAAGGAAGGCATGTTGTATTCATCCTACACGGACATTTCGAGTGGGGCGCACACTACCGAATTGGTTGAACAACAATCGCTGTATAAGGTATATTGACATACCTTGCTACGAGCAACGTTAACTGAAGCTTACGCGCTCTTTTAATAACGGGGAAGGTACCCCCCCCCCCCCGGCCCCCTTAGAGAGCCTACAACCTACCTTCTGCATGAACTGGTTGACGGCAATCCGATGCGACTCGGTGGCGTCGGCTGACTTCAGGTTGTCCCGCTGTTTCTGTTCCTTTTCGTACTCCTGTGGTAGACATAGAGAGGGCGTGGGGGGTTAGAAGAGGTTAGAACATAGCCAAACGCTGCTAGCCTACCACAAAACCACACAAAACCAGACGCAAGTATCAATCATAATGACAAAAAGTTAAGCGCAATGACACAAATTAGGTCAATATGTTTCATTAGGCAGATTATTCATGACTTCAGACCGATTGACTCTTGAGATTGACTCTTAGTTTAAGCTTGGAGATGAAGGAGATCTTGAATTTCACTTCACATCATCAGACAAATCCGTATTCACACGTCTACCGCTGTCACCAGACACAATGGTTTAAACATTTCATCGAACACCCTTGCAATAATGATCAAAATCACTTTAGTATTTCAGACATAAGTGGTAATTACAATAATGAACAATATCACTTTAGTATTGAAGACATAAGTGTTGATTACAATAAGGAACAAAATCACTTCAGTATTTCAGACATAAGTGTTAATTACGGCGAATATGTCGTCTCCGATGTCCTTCTCGAGGGCCGGGATCTGCTTGTTCCGGAAGGAGTCCACCTCCCTCTCCCGGAGCAGGATCATCCGGAACCGGCGGTTGTTGTCAATATCCTCATCCGTCACGAAGTTGAACTCCTCCTGGAGCTGCTCGATCCGGAAGTGTTCGGGCATGCGCAGTCCCGACATCAGGGCGTCTCCGGCCACGGGCTGTGGGTCAAAGCGGAAGTCACGTGATCAGAGCTTAGGTCAGAAGGAGTTTTAAAATGATGTAAGTTGAATATGTTAGGTACGATTATTGTTATAAGATTGCAGTTCCTTGTGGTTGACTTCAGGATTCGTGCTTCAACGCAAATCAATTTAATGATATAAGTTAAATATGCAACCAATTTCTTGTTTCGAATCCTCTCTACCGTAACACAAACCTATAGATACAAATGACCACAATAACAAATATTGTAGCAAGTAAGAAAGGCAAGAAAAGCAAGTAAGATTCCTAATATTTACAATTTCAATGACACTTTAGAACCGACATTAAACCACCAACGTCGCACAAGGCGGGCACACGTTCAAGAAGAATTCACCCAATAGATGACGACAGGAGGATGTCACCTACCCGCAGTAAGTACACCAGGATGCCACTTACCCGCAGTAAGTACACCAGGATGCCACCTACCCGCAGTAAGTACACCAGGATGTCACCTACCCACAGAAAGTACACCAGGATGCCACTTATTCGCAGTAAGTACACCAGGATGCCACCTACCCGCAGTAAGTACACCAGGATGTCACCTACCCCCAGAAAGTACACCAGGATGCCACTTACCCGCAGTAAGTACACCAGGATGCCACCTACCCGCAGTAAGTACACCAGGATGTCACCTACCCACAGAAAGTACACCAGGATGCCAATTACCCGCAGTAAGTACACCAGGATGCCACCTACCCGCATTAAGTACACCAGGATGTCACCTACCCGCAGTAAGTACACCAGGATGTCACCTACTCGTAGTAGGTACACCAGGATGTCACCTACCCGCAGTAAGTACACCAGGATATCACCTACCCGCAGTAAGTACACCAGGATGTCACCTACCCGCAGTAAGTACACCAGGATGTCACCTACCCGTAGTAGGTACACCAGGATGTCACCTACCCGCAGTAAGTACACCAGAATGTCACCTACCCGCAGTAAGTACACCAGGATGTCACCTACCCGCAGTAAGTACACCAGGATGTCACCTACCCGCAGTAAGTACACCAGGATGTCACCTACCCGTAGTAGGTACACCAGGATGTCACCTACCCACAGTAAGTACACCAGGATGTCACCTACCCGCAGTAAGTACACCAGGATGTCACCTACCCGTAGTAGGTACACCAGGATGTCACCTACCCGCAGTAAGTACACCAGGATGTCACCTACCCGCATTAAGTACACCAGGATGTCACCTACCCGCAGTAAGTACACCAGGATGTCACCTACCCGTAGTAGGTACACCAGGATGTCACCTACCCGCAGTAAGTACACCAGGATATCACCTACCCGCAGTAAGTACACCAGGATGTCACCTACCCGCAGTAAGTACACCAGGATGTCACCTACCCGTAGTAGGTACACCAGGATGTCACCTACCCGCAGTAAGTACACCAGAATGTCACCTACCCGCAGTAAGTACACCAGGATGTCACCTACCCGCAGTAAGTACACCAGGATGTCACCTACCCGTAGTAGGTACACCAGGATGTCACCTACCCACAGTAAGTACACCAGGATGTCACCTACCCGCAGTAAGTACACCAGGATGTCACCTACCCGTAGTAGGTACACCGGGATGTCACCTACCCGCAGTAAGTACACCAGGATGTCACCTACCCGCAGTAAGTACACCAGGATGTCAGCTACCCGTAGTAGGTACACCAGGATGTCACCTACCTGCAGTAAGTACACCAGGATGTCACCTACCCGCAGTAAGTACACCAGGATGTCACCTACCCGCAGTAAGTACACCAGGATGTCACCTACCCGCAGTGAGTACACCAGGATGTCACCTACCCGCAGTAAGTACACCAGGATGTCACCTACCCGCAGTAAGTACACCAGGATGTCACCTACCCGCAGTAAGTACACCAGGATGTCCCCTACCCGCAGTAAGTACACCAGGATGTCACCTACCCGCAGTAAGTACACCAGGATGTCACCTACCCGCAGTAAGTACACCAGGATGTCCCCTACCCGCAGTAAGTACACCAGGATGTCACCTACCGGCAGTAAGTACACCAGGATGTCACCTACCCGCAGTAAGTACATGAGGTCAGCGTTGCTGGGGTCGTTGGGATCCAGATGGGACTCGGCGATCCACTTGGTGAGCTTGTCCATGTCAGACATTCCGGAGACCCCTATGGCGGCCACTGGATCCAGACCCTTCATGGCACCGCTACAGAAGCACAAGTCAAATGCCATACTGCTATATCTTTAATTTGTAAGTGATATATATAATCCTCAGACTTTGGGGAGGCGCAGTGATGTATCAACCACATATCGCTAGGCGGCGCCACCAACTAAGATGAGATTTATTCGTGTCCTTATCATCACTTCGAAATTAAGTTCTCTCATTCCTCAGGTTGAGGAAACAACTGTATCATATATCAAGACCAGCATCTTGTAATGCGGAATTTGACTGGCATCCACATCTAAGGGTGATTTCCCCTGCCGATCAACATGCCCCCCCCGCCCCCCCACAGTATGTATTATTAACTTGAGGCATGTGTTGGACGGTAAACGCGCAGTTCGGTACCGTGACGTTGTGTTTATAACCGTTGCGGCTGTTCGGGACCTACTTGTAGATGTGGTTGGTTTGGCCGACGCTAGGGGGCACCAGTGCGCTGCTGCCGTCCACAGCCCAGGCGACGGAGCAGGTCAGCGATCCGGACAACATCTGAATCACCTCCATTTCCTGGGCGCGACTGTTGTTGGGACTGAGTCCTGTTAGACAAGGAAACACACCACGGGATGACGTGGTGATTACTATACAGCGGATCTCAAGTACGGATTGTCCATTGAGAAGTGTGAAAAGATAATCCCCAGTCTGAAAACAAGACATTACAGTCGGAACGATTTGATTCCTGAGAACATTCAGGAACTTTTCTAAATACATTGACTTGACATTGATACAAAACGGTTCACAAAATTTTAACACATGCGGTTTTCTATGTTATGTCTATTTTCGACGTTCTTTCATGTTGTTCCAGATTAAGGCACTGAACAGGTGACAAATGTGAGCATTCTTCAATGAAATGACACTAAAACAACAATAATGTCCAGTATATGACTCTTACCGCAGCCGACGCCAGTGTGGTTGTGGCTCTTGACGATGTCGCTGCTGAACTCAAGCTCATCAAGCTGAACACTCTCCGTCGTCGCGTTGCATTCTGGGATGGCGGCGTAGAGCACCGATAGCAGCGTGCTGCCAATACCCGACGTCTCGTAGATCTACATACGGGTGACAAGGAGCATGGCGTGAATGACTTTCAGAAAGGATGTGTTCTGTGTATCAAGAACGACACTGTACATACCTAAACATAAAATTTGAATAAAATACTTTACAGAGATGGCCACAGCGGGCCGCGAATCACCGATCCACGTGCCGTTAGGCTCTCAGGAGGCCAGAGATCTCAAGGCGAGCGCTCTAATGTTCGGCGAATGAATCACTCTTGCTTACGAGATTCTTCTGCACATGGGCTATTGAATGGATCACCTGCATGTTCTACACGATTACACGATTAAAATGGTGGTGGTCCCCCATTGCGGATACTCGACGGACAGCTCTGTAATGGACGGTTTACGGAATGCGGCAATGAAATCGGCGTATGAACAGACTGTCCCTGCTGCTGGTCTCTCGTCGAGAGCACTTGACGGACAGGATTAACATGATGTTGTAGCCATTGCCTATTGCCATGTGGAGATGGTGAGGTTTGCCGCCCATCTCCATTTGGGTGTACTAGTGGTCAACGCGATATCACCCTACGCGATAACGCCTAACAATTATGTTGACCCAGCGACAGGTAAACTGCTATGTGTGTATATATAAACAAGGCGGTTAGAAATAACTCATATTCGCATCCCACCAAAAACAACCCATACAAATGTAATGTAGTAGCATTGTCATGTTATTATAGCAGCACTCGAACAGTCACATTAACATGCACATGCCAACTGCCTATATTACTGACATACCTCCAACTTTATCGTTTCTGGCCACTGCATGATTTCCACGTTGAAGATCTGCGCAAATCTGATGACAAAGTCTTGGCCTAGAGGTCTGCCATGAAAAGTAGTAATGTGTTTCAGGTTCCATTTATTCGTAACAAAAGTGCATCGCTTATTCTGTTCTAATGTTAAGGTTAAATCAAGATATCAATGAACACAATGAAACTGTAAATTACTTACAAGGAAATACAGCAGAGAGAAGTCCTCGACTTACTTGGCAGGAGTCTGGGAGACTTGTTTGTTGTTGAATAACACCTTGACGAAAATCCGACATCGGTTGACATCTTGTCGCCTCTGTTGCTCCACTCTGAAGGTATGCCAACAGCCAGTAAACATCCATGACATAGAGAACAGTCAGTAAATCAACGTCGATACTGTGGGCAGATGACTGACTTGGGGCAGACGGCACACTGTGGGCAGATGACCGACTTGGGGCAGACGGCACACTGTGAGCAGATGACCTACTTGGGGCAGACAACACACTGAGGTCAGATGACCTACTTGGTACAGACGGTACACTGTGGGCAGATGACCTACTTGGGGCAGACGACATACTGTGGGCAGATGACCTACTTGGGGCAAACAACACACTGAGATCAGATGGCCTACTTTGGGCAGACGACACACTGTGGGCAGATGACCTACTTGGGGCGGATGACACACTGTGGGCAGATGACCTACTTGGGGCAGACGACACTGTGGGCAGATGACCTACTAGGGGCGGACGGCACACCGCGGGCAGATGACCTACTTGGGGCAGACGGCCATGGCGGTGATGGTGGCGCCACTGGTCAGCTCGAAGTGCAGGATGGGTTCGCCGGGCTTTCGCCGGATGTCGTCATAGCGCTCAGTGACTTTCTGTCGGGATTCAGAGTCCGTGAGTGGCTTAGGCTTCTCCGGCTTGGGAATGTCAGGCTGCTCCAGAATCTCCTGGTCCTTCTCCGCTTGGTCCTGTCGAATATCCATACGTGGCTTAGAATGTTCAATAAGGAAGTGAATGTTTCATCACCACCATATGAAGACCGGGATATGTTAAGATAAACACGTCAACAATCCCGCTACAAATCAACGGTAATGACAATTATACATATATCAACGTCGCAAATCTGTTATAAACATGACATCGCCGAAAACAGCGACGTCTCTGTCAATATGCAATTCGGAACTGTACCTCAGCCTCCTCTTCACCCTCTTCATCCTCACGACCTCGTGACCTTGAGCGTTTCCGTGTCCTCTGCTTGTGCCTCTTGTTGGCGTCTTTCTATACACAAGTAAGAAGCACAACAACGAAGTGAAAAGCCTGTGTGTCTCTCCCCTGTTTATCGTTCAGCCTATTCTTGTGTTTTGCTCTCTCTCGCTCTCTCTGAAAAATAACGCAATGACTTGTTTACGCTGTGGTCTTTATATGTGTTCATTCACGGATATGTCTCCAATTTATATTAAACAACAAGAGAAAAGAAACGTGAAATAGCCATACCGCGAGAACTAGACCCTGCACCGGACCTGGCTCTGTTGTATTGAGAGAAACTAACGGGAAGAGGATCCATCTATGTACCGCCATCGGCTGGCATGGGATCCCTGGACTATGCCAGCCAATGGCCAGCCCCCTACCTTCTGGATCCGCTGTGCCTTCCACCGCTGAAGCTGGTCCTTGTAAGCTTCCATCTGTGTCCGGTAGGCGTCCTCAGCCTCGTGTTTGCGCTCCTCCAGTTCGTCCTGGAGGTCGGCCTCCCACGCCTCCTCGTCCTCAGCCTTGTTCGTCGCCTCCCTGCAGCACACCAGGAACATTACGCCATGAAAAGCCAGGGATTCCACTGGTGTTGATGTCACAACACCAGACACATTATCCCGTGCAAATCCCGGGATTTTACGAGCGTGTTACGTCATAAGACCAGGCACATTACACCGTGCAAAGCCAGGCATTCTACGGGTGTTTATGTCACAACACCAGACACATTATCCCGTGCAAAGCTAAGAATTCTACGGGTGTTTATGTCACCATACCAGGCACCTACACTGCTCAAAGCCAGAGATTTTACAAGCGTGTTACGTCATCAGACCAAGCATATTACACCATGAAAAACCAGTGATTCTACGGGTGTTTGTCACATTACCAGGCACATTACATCACGCAAAACACTTATTTCTACGGGCAAGTCACGGGTATTTCATCTCCGAACATGATGTCCAGACACCATGTGAGCTCACACTTGGGGCTTTTTATGCCATAATATCTTGTATAATACAACGTCACATATCTATATGGGTAAACCAAACCAATGCAAAATATACATCATATCCCATAATACACAGCCCACATTAAACTCAAACGGCTCTAATGTGAACCACAACCCCAGTGGTGTCCCGACGTACTTGCGGATGACGAGTTTGGAGGCGGTGCAGGTGAACTGCTGGAGCTGGCGCTGGGCCTTGATGTCCCTCCACGTCTGGATCACGTGCTTGGCCAGCTGACGGTCCGCAGCCATCTCGTCATCGCGCTGCTTCCGGCACTGCCTGCAGTGTGACGTCATCACCAACACATGTTTTGTTATGATCGCATTTGAACTTGTTAAAAGATTACTTAAAGCTTTCATCATTAATTACAGAAGACTTCCATACTACAAAAAAATATTATATTAAGGGAATTTATTTCAACTGTGTCTTGCAGTACGTGCTCGATTCGTTCAAACAAACTACATAGAAAACTTATAGTTATTAAGTTATTAACCTATCAATAAATGCGCACATCCATGACGTCAAACAAGAGCAAAAAAACAATGAAACGAAATAAAGAGGTATGCTCTGTATTATTTAGAGGTTGTTTTAGACGTGGAAACCTACTTGATTTCATCTTTGTATTCCTTCAGTCGGTTCTGTTGGTCCAGTAGGGTCTGCTCGCTTACGCGTTTGTCCTTCTATAAAACAACCAAATGCCAATTTCAGTGGCGAGCGTCAAAGACTTCTTTTTCAGTCTATCTATTTCTTCCAACAATCCAGATATATCCACTTAGGTTTTTACAACACAAGAAGTAAATACATGAGTATGTTTGTGTACAAGTCTAATTCGCTGTAGTACGCAAAACGCTATTTAATCCTTTGATGCGATTAGTCGTGATTAGCTTGCAGACTCAATGCCTCATCGATAATGTGGGATGTAACAGCTGACACTGACAGACCACGTGACGTACCACCATCGTGCTGATGTTGTCCTGGACGTGATGTGCCGCGGCCTTCAACGCCTTCAGCTGCAAGTGTGAAATAGAGTAGCATTCCACGTTAAGTGAATAACCTCGTCAGCCCGCTCCTACCTAACCCAGTCGTTATGCTATATTAGGGCGAGCCAATGTCAGCGTAGCTCACATATCAATCACGCCTGGCAATTACTGCAGCAATGATCCATTTCATGGGCTGTAAAGATGGGATTAAGACCTCGCCAACACCCCGAGCACATCCATCCATCTAGACGAAATAACCTTCAACTACATAACGAACATTTCCATCGCCTTGATGACGTCATGCGTGATTTGAGGGACTCATCACGAAAACACGTGGTAATAATACCAGCGGGGGTGGGGGGTGGGGGGTGGTGCGGGCGGACATACCTTCTGTGACAGTGACTCGGCGGCCTTCTTGCGGCTGCGGGAGACGTACTGGCCGTATATGTCGGCCAGGCGCGCGGCAATGACGTGCTCACGGCTGAACAGGTGGTGGTGGGTGAAGGTCATCGTGTTAAGGTCCACGTCCAGCTGGTAGCGCCCCGTACCGGCCACAGCGCCCCCTATGTAGCGCCGGTCAGTGTCGCACAAAATGGCCTGAGAAATACAGAGAAGAGGGGGGGGGGGCGGGGGGAATACAGTAACAATAAGGTCAAAGAATCTCCGGGGACACTGAAGGATTTGTGATGAGATATGCTCCAGATTATATCGTCCAGACCGGGTTTCGAAGCAGTCTTCAGCTGCATTCGAGTGTTTTACCACTCAAACAAGACAGCTTTCGAGTTAAAGTGAAAGGTTGACATAAACTGTCATTGTTGTGCACATGTATTTAAAGTTATACAGATGCCGCACGCTAAATGGCGTAAATTTATGTGCACAAAGCGAAATGCAATGACAATAAGCTACATATAATTAAAATGTTAATATCACCTAAGTACACATACGATACAACATATAAATATATATAAATTTCCCCTCGTTACTGCAAGTTACGTCTAAGTTTACACCTCACACACAAACAACCTTGGCAACAATAGGTTGATTACAGTTACAATTTAAACTAATATCCCCTGGTACATATGCTATAAGCTATGAAGTATCCAGTGGGTTACCCTCTGGTAGTCAGTGAGCAGGTCCGGGATGGCTTCATCGACGATGGGCGGCCTGAATGGAATCTCCTTGAGGGGATCCGGGAGAGAGATGAGCCTTCCATCCTCACCAAACCACGGAGCGGCCTGCAGGGCACACGTACGTCACACAGAGGTATTACGTCACACAGATATCACAATTTAACTTCTATCACCATCTTCACGTATCAGCGGCTTGATTTGGCGGGAGTGGTGGGGTGGGGACGCCTGCAAGGGTTACGTCGCCTTAAAGGCCATATCGAGCGTAGAACGGAGTCATGTACGTACCAAAGTTAATCTCTCATCTGTTTTCAAGGCAGGACAAGCGTTCAATCGGCTCACATATAATCAGAGGCGAACAGCTGTATTTACATTATTATTTTCGCCTAGCCAACAAGCTCACATTTTTAATGATATTTTCCCCAACAAGACTGCCAGATTTCGCAAGCCTTTTTGCCTTGCTAGCAGCAATGTAATGCCCAGATGATAGTCCATGTTACCGGTGATCCCAGTACGTGATCCGTTAATCTGACATGGACCGCGACTACCTTACACCAGATCGTCAAAGGAATCATGTCACTACGAGCACGAATACACAATCTACGCCACCATGTTACTGGCGGCGGCCGCACGGTGCGGTGTCCTGACCTGGGCCCCTTCCTTCAGCAGTCGGTTCTCCATCTTGTGCAGGTTGTGGCTGGCCACGTCCGGGCGCCGTCCCACATAGAAACCTTCCTCTTCCAGGAACCGAGGCTGATCAGCGCCAAACAACTTCTGCTCCGTCTCCGCTGAATAAAACATCAAAATTTGACTTCAAAAATATAAAAATGGTATTTCGTACGCATGTTTTTAAAAATTCACAATTAACTCATTAATTAATGTTTTTAAGCGTCACTACAATAACATTCGACAGACAATAATTAAAATTATTGGTGCTCCTTGATTTTATATAAGGACATTTAAACAGCAATCGCCTAATACGATATAATGAGATATATTGGCAGCTTGGATATTAAACATGGATTACAGTAAATATGCCAATATTAGCAAGCGATATATCAGATACTGACCTTCCCGGACAGACGGGAAGAAGTACGCGTCTCTCTCGTCCTCAATCTTCTTCTGGAATGGCTTGTATATCGCCTTTCCCATCTGATAGTACTTCCAGCTGTCCTCCCCGACGTCATCATAGTCGTCCAGCAGTGGCTCCTCGTCTGTCATGGCCACAACACATAATTCATCACCAGTAATACGGGTAAAAACGGATCGAGACTACCCATGCTCCGAGATACAAATCAAAAGGATTCGTATTTTGAAATGGATAGCTTTGACGGAATTTTCTTACAAGATCCAAGACGATATTGAGATACTGAATTTAAAAGTTTCAATGTTTATCACTTCTAACACTAATATTTCTATAAAAAAGGATTTTTTTTTCAAAGTCAGTATACAAGATTTCCTGCCAGATTTATGTTATTTCCTTACCTTCGGATAATCCCTTCCTCTTTCTACTCTTCTTTTTCTTCTTTTCCACTGTTTTTTTCTGCGAGACAATATACAAAAATGGTCAAACAAGGATCAAGTAAAGATGAATGTACTTCTACCGTAGTTTACGCTGATAATCTAAACCAGCTTTAGTGATCATGTTCTGCTATCGTAGGGCAAGTAGGCGGATCCATCGTCTATGTCTAAATCCGAGTCGATTGGCTACCTGCGACTCTTCGTCTGTGGGGCCGTCCGCCTTGTCCACCTCTCCAGGACCCGCCTCCACATCACCCTCCCGCGCAGCAGCGGCGGAAGTGGATGGTCCCTCTTCCGGTTGATCATCTCCTTCCTTATCCGTGTCCTTGCCTTTGTCCTTGTCTTTGTCCTTATCTTTATCGCTGTCCTTGTCTTTATCTTTGTCCTCATCACTGTCCTCGGCATCCTCGTCCCATTGCCGAATAAAGAAGTCCATTGCTTCTTCCGCGGTTACCACAGGGTCCTGGATCCATGGGGGAAACTCAAATTCTGAATTAAGAGTCTTGGTAAATCTAGAATGTCAAAGGTACCAATATTTTATTATACAGATGAACGCCAGTCGGCAATTACAGACTTATTGCAATCTTATTCAATTTCATTTTCAGTGTTGCACCCACCTTTGCTTTAACCGTCTTTCCGACGGTTTCTTTCCATTTGCTGCGGGCCTGTAATGACCTCTCAAGCTCCGCCTCCAGTCCCTCTTCATCATCACGTAACTGCAAGTCAAGCAGTTAATTCGCTTGGTGTTTAGTTACAAAATTGACAAAATTATTGTTATTAACAAATTATTGTAAACAGTGACAATTTTAATGAACTAAAGAAATGTAAGGATAAAATGTAAGAATGCAAGAAGGAAAGGACTTTATGGCGTACAATAAAGCCTCTGCGTAGAGATATTCAAAAGGCTTTTTTAATTACATCCTGAATATCATGTTCATGGTAGGTTAACAAATAAGTATATAAAAGATCAATTATATAAAATATATTAAATGTAAGCTCACTGCTGAAGGATCATCAAATCGAGTGACTCGCTGTGTGCCCCGTATTCCAGCAAACTTTCTGCCCTGTTGTCGACTCTCGTCATAGGCCGCGTCTTTCCCTTTGTCCTGGTACATGTACAACAGAAGTTATGTTTAATATATAATACCCTGTCACCATAAGGTTAGATCACCGCGTCTTTCCTTTTGTCCTGGTACATGTACAACAGATGGTATGTTTAATATATAATACCCTGTCACCATAAGGTTAGATCACCGCGTCTTTCCCTTTTTCCTGGTACATGTACAACAGATGTTATATTTAATATATACTACCCAGTCACCATAAGGTTAGATCATCGCGTCTTTATCTTTGTCCTGGTACATGTACAACAGATGTTATGTTTATTATATAATACCCTGTCACCATAAGGTTAGATCACCGCGGATTTCCCTTTGTCCTGGTACATGTACAACAGATGTTATGTTTAATATATAATACCCTGTCACCATAAGGTTAGATCACCGCGTCTTTCCCTTTGTCCTGGTACATGAACAACAGATGTTATGTTTAATATATAATACCCTGCCACCATATGGTTAGATCACCGCGTCTTTCCCTTTGTCCTGGTACATGTACAACAGATGTTATGTTTAATATATAATACCCTGTCACCATAAGGTTAGATCACCGCGTCTTTCCCTTTGTCCTGGTACATGTACAACAGATGTTATGTTTAATATATAATACCCTGCCACCATAAGGCTAGATCACCGCGTCTTTCCCTTTGTCCTGGTACATGTACAACAGATGTTATGTTTAATATATAATACCCTGTCACCATAAGGTTAGATCACCGCGTCTTTCCCTTTGTCCTGGTACATGTACAACAGATGTTATGTTTAATATATAATACCCTGTCACCATAAGGTTAGATCACCGCGTCTTTATCTTTGTCCTGGTACATGTACAACAGATGTTATGTTTAATATATAATACCCTGTCACCATAAGGTTAGATCACCGCGTCTTTCCCTTTGTCCTGGTACATGTACAACAGATGTTATGTTTAATATATAATACCCTGTCACCATAAGGTTAGATCACCGCGTCTTTCCCTTTGTCCTGGTACATGTACAACATATGTTATGTTTAATATATAATACCCACCATAAGGTTAGCTCACCGCGTCTTTCCCTTTGTCTTGGTACATGTACAACAGATGTTATGTTTAATATATAATACCCTGTCACCATAAGGTTAGATCACCGCGTCTTTCCCTTTGTCCTGGTACATGTACAACAGATGTTATGTTTAATATATAATACCCTGTCACCATAAGGTTAGATCACCGCGTCTTTATCTTTGTCCTGGTACATGTACAACAGATGTTATGTTTAATATATAATACCCTGTCACCATAAGGTTAGATCCCCGCGTCTTTCCCTTTGTCCTGGTACATGTACAACAGATGTTATGTTTAATATATAATACCCTGTCACCATAAGGTTAGATCACCGCGTCTTTCCCTTTGTCCTGGTACATGTACAACAGATGGTATGTTTAATATATAATACCCTGTCACCATAAGGTTAGATCACCGCGTCTTTCCCTTTGTCCTGGTACATGTACAACAGATGTTATGTTTAATATATAATACCCTGTCACCATAAGGTTAGATCACCGCGTCTTTATCTTTGTCCTGGTACATGTACAACAGATGGTATGTTTAATATATAATACCCTGTCACCATAAGGTTAGATCACCGCGTCTTTATCTTTGTCCTGGTATATGTTCAACAGATGTTATGTTTAATATATAATACCCTGTCACCATAAGGTTAGATCACCGCGTCTTAAATTTCTCTTTGTCCTCGTACAACAAATGTTGTTTAACATCCTAATGATGATTAGATAGGCATCATTCTATGTACATTAAGCCCTATTTAAATCGTTCAAATAAAGGTAAATAAAATGAATTACCATAAGTTTTTAGTAATAAAAACTTGCTGATATAATTCATCACTTATGGTTATGCATACCAATAGAAATGGTTTATCCAAGAAAGATGTTAATGACCTTATAAGCTCCGATGATCGGGCAATACCGTTTGCTGTTCTTCATTGGGATCCACATAAAGGGGATAATTCTCAATGAAATAAGACCTCTAAGGACAAAGTGTGCAACCTGTACATTACGTTTTTTCAGTAGATACCAAATACATGTGCGTCTCTACCTTGGCATCTCGCAGCTTTTGTGTGAGTCTCGCGCGGATGGATTCTCCCATAGCGCTGGACACTCGGCGGGCATCACCTGCTGTCATATGCCACGTCAGCAGAAAATACATAACGTAATTAAGACAGACAAAGCGCGTTGAAAAAATAAAATAAAAGATATGACGACATGAAAAAATTAAATAAAAGGTATGACGATATGCAAAAAAATAAAATAAAAGATATGACGAGATGAATACAAATAAAAAAAAAATATGACGAAATTAAAAAAATAAAATACAAGTTTATGTCGCTTCAATTTGTTATGGAGCATATAAATCAGTCATAAAACAATTATATAATAACCTAACATTCAGAACGAGGAGCTGATTATTCTTATCCATAATAACAATTTATATGATAACAATTATCCAGATTGATATGAAAATGAGATGACTAGAACTACCTCTTCGGCTAAAGGGGTGATAAATCTAGCAGACGCAAGAAAGAAATGGTTTGGCTCACTGTTACAATATGGAAATGAGATGACTAGAACTGACCTCTCGGTGAGGTGACATCCCTGGCTGACGCGGGCGGTCCCTGGGAGCGGTCGGACACGGGAGCGGCCCGGCCTTCCTCACCCCCCTCCTCGTCTCCCGGTATCTTCAGCCGAGGCACCTTGTCGTCTGCTTCCGCCGCGGAGCCCGCCGTCTCGTCCTCGCCCTCCGTGGCGCTGCGCGAGGTCTCGTGCAGGACGCGCTCCTTGGCCTTCTGCTTGATGGTGTGCATCAGTTCATTGATGTCCTCGCCATCCTGCGCCTTCAGCGTCTTCAGCTACACAGAGATTAATACAGACGCTAAACTGCCTTAAATGAAATCGTGTATCTGCGTTTTCTCACCTGTGCCTCTGCATGCACTCTCGTAGCTGTCCCATCCTCTCTTACATCAGTACATGTGCTCTCCCAACCGTGTCTGCACTTCGATAAATGTGTTTCGGCACTATCTCAAATAGGTCTCAGTCATCTGTCAAATGTGTACCTCCATTAACATTAACTTTGACTGCATCCTCAACAATATTTCTGCACTCGAATAACTTCCTCTGCATTCTCTAAATTGTATCTGCGCATTCCAATTAACTCTACCTCCGCACTCAACTGTGTATATTTTTAACTGTATCCATGCGGCCTCAACTATGTGTATTTTCAACGGTATCTCTGCCACCATAACTGTGTCTCTGCACTCTCTCCACTCCACTTCACTCCACTCTTAGGTGCAACATTAAACGAGGGGTACTGGTATACAGGTGTATGAAAAGACAGGACCAGCATATATAATCTAGACCAACTGAACTTGCAGTACATTGAAGATTATTATCATGTAACTTAAAAAGTTCAGATAAAAGCACACATGATAGCAAACCTCCTTTTGAGTTTTCCGTCTCCGACTCTTGAGGGTTTGAAGTAGTTTTTCTGATTGCTTTTCCTCTTCTTCAATCTGTAAGTTGTGGTAAGCTGATCAGTATGGATATACATATCAATAGAAGCATCATTAACACACCAGCAATGAGCACTATCACAGCATTGTGACCCAGTCAAATTTCTATTTTATTTCTTAGCAATCATTCATCACGTATCATGTAGAAGAAGTTATATCATGATATTTTGTATTTGTGGCGTTCCGTTTAGTATACATTTTAAATTTAATACTGGTAGGACATAAAAGTTCAAACCATTACAGAATTAATTAACAAAATAAGTAATATAAATAAAATAAAACATGCAAACGAGTAACATCATTCAAAGAGAAAACATAAATAAACACAGTCTTTATCCTTTTAGCCATCTACATAACAATTAGCAAAGAAAGGTATAAATACAAAAAAATGCATTATACAAATATTCAGGCAGCTCTACCTCCACAGAGGATTCTTCATTAGGAACTGTTCCTGATTCTATACTTTCCTCCTCCTCCATAGCTGCAGCCTGGTAATAATAGATGCTTCATGACATACACAAATGAACATCAAAGAAGGCAAACTAATATTTAAAAAAAAAGGTCAAAAATATAAAATAACAAAAATATACATAACGAAACAAAAAATTTCAATATTTTTGGACTGAACATCCAAGCAAAACAGAAGTAATACAGGGGCAAAAGTAACTTATCTAAAGATAAATAGACACTCTATGTGCAATTACATGCAAATATAAATCTTTCATACATTACATTGAGAAAGTATCATAAAATCAGATTTAAATACCCAGGTTCTGTCCACGTTCTCTTTTCTAGGTGTTGGCTCTGTTTCAGTCTCATTCATCGTCTCCTTCACCTTAGCTCTTCTCGCAATGAGTCTCTCCCGTAGAGTCTGTCCACTATGGAAGAAATCATATTTATCCATAATAAAAATATGTGGTGGTTATGTAAATAAATAGAGCTGTCTTGATTATTTATTAAAAATTAATAGCTATAAGATTTGTTCAGTTGTTAGCCGGAATATGGTATTGTTATAGAGTAATCTTGTTTATTGTAACAAAAATGTATTATATAAATTATTTCAATCATATATGTTTAACATTATTTAATTAACTATTAAATTGAAGTTCAAGTTCAAATCTGTTTTATTATATGCACAAATGATATATATATGTTCCTCTCACATGTGTGGTTGAATCATCCTGTTTCCACTCTCAATGATAACACGCCCATCCTTTATTGCGCTACGACAGACCACTTATCCCCTGTTCGATTTCTTGTAACATAGTCTTCAAAATTGCAATTAAATTTATACCTGTTCTAAAGTTGTAGCTTTGGCTTTTTCATTATAGTTTGTCCCCATCCTTATTCTTGCACTTGGAACATTCATAATTTTAATTGGGCCACATCACAGAATAATATATTTTTGTAGACATCCTTGTACCCACATTCAGAGAGAATATTGCAAACCTGTGTACACCAGTTAAGGCCAGAAAAATTCTAATCATAGGCATAATTAAAAATTATTTTTGTAAGGTTTTCCTGTGGGAGGTTTTGGACCTATGCCACAGCCTGATCATTTCAGTCTACACAGTCTAAACCATCTCATGTCTCCGTAGAGTGCCTCGATAGGAATAAATTTATAAACCCCAAGAAACTTTGAACAGTGTCAGGCTTTGAAAAACATGCATAACCCCATACCCCAGCAGTGTAATTCACAACCAGTAAAACACAACTTTCATACAATTTGGTGTATGTTTCATGTCTCATATAGCCATTTGCCTTGCTCATCACATATCCTAGGGCTCGACCGGTCGATTCGGCAAGAAGTGAGGCATTTCCTTTTTACTGACCAAATTGACTGAACTAGTGATATAATATTAGGAGCTAATTAAAAATATATCATTTTATCAATATATAATAATCATAAATATATTAGCATTTAAATATCCTTAAAAGAAAACTATGTACCGTCATTTACATATGTTTTGGAACACCAAAAATGTACCTATGTTTTGGAACACCCCCGATTTTGGAAAAAATAATTATTTTTCATGGCTGTATGTTTTACTGCACCACAAATGGTGGGTAATTTTTTTGTATCAATATTTTAGTACACCTTAATTCTCCGGAAATATACCTAATGTCAGCCAAAACTCGCAGTGGTACCTGTGCGTTCATGGTATAAATGTCTGTGCTGCCTGACTGACCGCCTCTTCCTCCACCACCCCCACCCCCCCCCCCCCCCCCCCCGAATCACGTACATTGTTTATGTCAGGGTTGCCTGACTGCTCTGTCTGCACCACCCTCCACCCCACCCATGTCTAGCCATGTGACGCACATTTCTCCACTTCTCTTCTGTCCATCAGAGCTGGTTGACTGACAGTAATCCCCATCCCAACCGCTGCCTACCCCACCCCCGTCGTTGGAGGACTGCCGTTCCTCTTATAGCTGGCCAAACGCTTTCAGTGATGGAGCTGCTAAGTTTGTGACACCTCCCCCCTCCCCCTTCTTCTCGACCGATCCCCTTACCCTCGTGCCAGGCTTTGTTTGACAGGAAGCAAGGAAGTCAAATACTGTGGGACAGTTGACTGGCTGACCTCACCCCACCCTGCCCCTTACAAGTATCCTGTGGTGGCTGCATATGGTGGTGTCTATGGCTACAAAAGCTCTTGGGTTGACTGACCGTACAAGTCCCCTACTCTTTACCACCCCCTCCCCCCACCACCTTACCCCACCAAAAAAAAAATGTATCAATGTTTTGGAACCGCTGGAAAATTATATATTTTTTTTGCTGTATGTTTTGGTACACCCAGGTTTCTAATTATTTTTTGCGTGTTCCAAAACATACGTAAACGACGGTACTTCAGTTTATGACACTTTTTCTAATTTTGTAAAATTTTGTTTTATACTATTTCATATATTGATTGAATATTAGTTCTGGTCACTTTAGGCAGGAGGGGGGGGGAGTGAAATATACTGTAGGTGCAGATGTAATACATAGCATGAACAATACAAAGGGGCCTTGTTTATAGATAATTAATGATATAGGCCACTCTGAAATTCAAACTATTGGATAAGCAAGGGTGCAAACAATTTTACTAAACAGGATATTAGCTAGAAACCTGCCTGCCTGCTGGATACGTAGGCAGTTTTAATATTGGGCAGGAACTTTTTTGGACAGGTGCTGTTTACCTGCCCAAAAAGGGCCTTTTAGTCACGACGTCTAGAAGAAAATTATAGCGCTCACAACTAGAACTGCTGCTGTTTTAATGAATAATAAATTGCTAGCTCAAAATATGATAACCTGATAGAGCCATATAATTTGTGTACATTGAATACTCTGCCAAAGGTTATGGGAGTTTAAATGTATGCAAGACCACCTGTCTGCATGAAGTCTGGGTAGCTCAGTCTGTAAAGCAGCTGACTTATGATTATATGCTTATATACCAATAGCTTTAATTCCAATATGGAGAAAAAAATAATTAACTTTGTATTTAGTGATGGCAGTAAGTTTTACTTATGCTCCCCCTTAGGATACATTTGTTGAATATAAATCATTAATCATAAGCAATTATTCTAAGATTAACCAGAATATTAATTCAAGCGGCTTAACCCATATTGATATCTATATATTATTTTTATAATTTTATACTCTTTGAGCAATCACTAATATTTAATATTAATCTAGGTATAGGACCTGAATTTGAGAGTTGAAGGCGGGCAAGTTGCATTTAGAATTTTAGTCACTTTCACTAAGTTTCAGTGAAAATTTGGCGCAAGTATCCCCAGGCAAGCCTGCTTTTCTAGGGGCACAACAGTATCCATGGTAAGTTCTTTAGACACCAGTCAGGAATCAACTGTAGCTTTTCTCATAATATGTATGCATACAATTATAGTATTTACATATTCTATATACCTAGCTCCATCTTTTGACATCAAGGAAGTGTGTTAACACTAGTTGTTTCGTTTATATTTTTGCAAAGAAATGTTGGAACATAGGTCTTTTCCTGACCAACCGCCATGTGTATGCAATGCCACCTGGCGAGACCCGCCACCATGTGAACCATTTGTAGCCTGGGTCCCAAACTTTGTAACCGTGAAGAGGGTGCTGCTGTTGTCTTTAAGTTTAAACTGAGCATCTGACAACACCTGCTAACAGTCATATGCTAACGGAGTAGAGGAACCAAGTTGCATTGACACCTACCAGCATGCGCCAAAACAAATATGGCGGATGGTTGGTGGGGAAAAATCATGTGCTCCAATATTTCTTCACGAAAATATAACCAAAAAACAATCTAGTATTAACACACTTTCTTTATGTCAGAAAATAGAACAAGGTACATAGAATACGTAAACAGCATAATTGTTTGCACACATTATAATAAAAGCTACAGTCGATTCCCGACTGGCGTCTAACCAGTTTAGCATAGACACTGTTGTGCCCCTAGAGAAGCAGGCTTGCCTGGGGGCACTTCAAGCCACTTGCGCCAAAGTGAAAATACGCAAGTTAGATAATTTCTATTTATTCTGTGATCACTTAAAAAATACAAGCAATGTTTTTCTATCATACAAGGGAAGGACACACTGAATCTGTTGGTTAAGCGTAAAACTTACCCAGATGCCATGGTGGCGAGGATATCGAGTTAAATTGAAGAAATAGATAATCCCAGAATCTATTGTTTACATGAAACTATGGCGCGGTGTCACTTATTATCGCCCACAGACATGTACCATCACGTTTCGCAGTCCAAGGGGCATTATTGATGACACATGCGGCATTAGTTATGCATCATCCGTGTCATTTAAATACATCAGTTTCAATCAGCAAAAAGTATTCCATTAAACTGGCCTAGATTGATCTATCTGTCGTGATGTCAAACTCACTGCTCGCTCACTGACAGACACTGACAACCAAACCTCAAAAAATGCTTATGTAGTTCACCTGTAAATACTTTCAGTGATGTTATTTTTGTCCGCAGCAGATGTCTTCTCTGTACGAAGGTGGATTCAGCAAGTTTAATATGTATATAGTCAGCCTTTACGTTCATATTTAAAATATATTCTTGTCTTAAGAATAGAATGTTTCAAATATATATTTTTTGTACACGGGACTGTGAGCCAGTACGCATTGTGAATAAATAAATGGTTGGTTGATTGCGCTTCCGGAGCGCGTAAGACAACGGATTTACAGCGCAGGGGGTATTTCCGTATTTCCGTAATGTGCTTTTCACTTCAACGTGAACTGGGAATGAGGAATATAATTCTTCGTAACCGAGGATTTTCTTTAATTGTGAACTTAGAAATTTAATATTAAATAACCATGTATCAGAAAATCACCAATTCATGTCATGTTTCCGCCTTCCTCTGTATGCGGGGAGTTCTCCTTTTAATTCATTGTGACCTGGCAATAAAGAAATTTATTCTTCGTGATTAGCAAACATTACCCCTGCCCCCCCCCCCCCGCCCCCCCCCCCCCCTCTTTGCGCCCCTTACGCTCTATCTTGTGGGCCGACAATGCCTCTTACGAATCCCAATCGGTACCGAAATCTTCATATGACGTTTGAAAACATCATTAAATTTGAATTTTGGCTGTCTCGCTGGCCATTTGCCGGCTGCAAGGTCGTCATAGAGCTCATCATTTGTGGTGTGCTCATCCTACACTGATATGTTTAACATGCCAATGGGAGAGAAAAGGTATATTTACTGGAATGGTAACGGGCCCACCTTGGCTAACATAAACAATTAAATACTAATGCTGGGTTCTAGCCCCAGCAGTGAGATCATGAATTTCACACGTTCTTTCGTCCAGGTTGCCCATCAAAGTCATTATCACTATTGAAGGACGAATATGAGTCAAACTTGGTTGCCGCGATTGCCTGGTCTATAGGCCCAGTTTAGCCCATATGTGCACAAACGCGGCCTAAAACACCAATTTATTTCATTTCATCGTTGCCTTACATTGGAATGGATGTGGATTCCTATCGCCAGCATATCGTTTGATGTATTATATATTGCCGAACAAAAACGGTACTCAACATAACTCAAACCTTTCTCTCTTATTACGGCGGATAATAATTCGCTCCCTTATCGAGACATAAACTAAGTAGGTTGCCACGGGATAACATATCTGATGCATTCCCTCTTTTTAGTCATATGAGTGTTGATAAAATATTGCTGCTGAAATCCATATAAAGTCAGACCTCGCTTATCCGGCACCCGATAATCTAGAAACCCAGTTATCCGATACAGTATGACATGTAACGCTAGTTAACTGTTTTCTTTATCCCGACATTTGCTTTCCCGACATCGACACGGTTTTTTTTGCGAAAAACGCGCTCTAACCCACTGAGCTATCAATGCAGCCCCCAAACACGAGAAGCAATTGTCGCAGATTTGCTAAAAGACTTACAGAACTATTCTGCCAGTACCCCTGTGCAATTTACTTTCGATAGTGTCTTACAAAGAAATTTCTTACGAAGAAAGTTACCCTTGCCGCATGTAAGCAAGAGCTACACAAACAATCGGTCATTGCGGCAGGGTCAAACAAGTCATACCAACACCTAGGATTTCTACATTCGTTAATACATATATAATCCGACATATTCGTTATCCAACACAAACTAGGGTGTAACCGAATGTGTCGGATTAATGGGGGATGACTGTATATGAAAATATTTTTTTTCATTTTTCAGTAGGATGTCCCAGTCTAATCTAAGGCTCATGGCACATTTCGTTGTTGTTGTCGAAAGTTACATTGTCCGGTACGTATGGTATAAAAGAACTAAAGATGTACGACCGGACCCAATCACTGTCCATCGATACGGAGAGAAAGTTATACTTCCTACTGAATTTGTGCTCGTCATAAAAAATTTAAGTCATTGTTAGAAACAGAGCGATATCTCACATCTGTTACGATTCCAAAGCACCGTATGGCATTAACTAAATTTCGATGTTCTGCCCATTCGTAACATATTAAAAGGATGAGAGGGCAAACTCACAGAAGTCTCCGCCTATGCAACTATTGCCTCTCTAAAGATAACGAGGTTGTTGAAGATGAGTACCATTTTTTAATTCAATGTCCGCTGTACGAAGAACTCGGAGAACAGTATATTCCATATCATGTAAAGTCCCAGCATGGGTTTATTTCATTCTTAGCCACCTTAAATAAGATTCACCATGTTAATCTAGCTGCATTTGTTTACCACGCTTTCCTACTGCACGAGAACTTCAGCGAGTCATATGTATATTGATAGTATATGTCACTACAGGTGTTTTTTTAATTTTATGTTATTATATGTACCATGGGACGATGGCCTTTCATTATAATAAAGTTCCAATTACTAATATATTTATAGCTGTACGATAAAAGAATATTTTAATATATCGCGTATAGGTTTGAATTTAAGTTTTAGTATTATTTAGTTATAGCGTACATTCGGTGTTTAAGACACATAGAGGTTCCGTTCTTTTGTTACATATTTTTATGCAAATTACTGTGTGCTAAAATTTGATAAAAACATTACTAATTATGTAATGAAAAAAAACAATGACTTCTAGTTTACTTTTGTACGACCAGGTTGTGAGTGGGGGGGGGGGGTCCACCGAAAACCTGCGACCGGGGGGGGGGGGGGGAGGGGCGGGCGTGGGCGAGTGTTCACGCCGGCTTAGATAGCGTTCTTTCTGAAAAAGGGGCGAGGGGGCACGACTCAGATGGCCTACATTTTTCGTTGAAAAACGGCATTCTTTCTCAAAACGGGCGGGGGGGGGGGGGGGGCGATCTCCTGGACCCGCCCTTGCATCTTGTCATGTGATCTCTCCAATGTTTGGAGAGTCCGGAGATGCCCGGAGGGACAGAAGAAATGAGCTCAGAGACGGTCCAGAGAAACTGGACGCCCACCGCAAATGTCCTACCTATACGTGATGAATCGAATGTAAACCAATTTACACCTGAAAAACACGCATTTTTTTAACAAATAAATGTAAGTTGCCTTATTCGATTCGATGGGACTGTTAAACCGATAACTAAATTCATGAAGTATTTCAGTTTGTCATCGTTGTCATTTATTCTTAAATTAAGTGGAATGTTAATCATTCTATTAATTGTCAGCTGCGGGGGTCAGCTATAGCTATTGCCATTCGCTCAATACTAGTCATAAATAATTGTAATTTCCTTAGATATTCCTGATAATTTAGAAAGATAAATACTGATATATTGCATTGTTACTTTGCAGTCGGGGCATGATGTTTTGAAAAAAAAAATCCGGAAACTGGTATTCTTCATACAGAAGAAAAATTGGTGTGCTACGTTAGGAATCCGCACTCAGGCCTCCGGGTAATATCGTTGTATAGACGAAGGCGGGTAGGTAAAATAGATTTAATTTACAATTAATGCTAACTATTCCATAACACATGCTTAGACTTTTTAGCTAATGTTTATGAACAGTAATTTTATATTCTTTGCGACGATTTCATCTAAAGAAAGCATTTAGACAGATTAATAGAGTTTCACCCCTCCCCTTGCATACGATATGATACATGTATGTAACTGGGTGCACATTCCTCGGAACAGGAAGTGACGCCATGTTTGTTTGGGTGGATCAGCCGAAGCTGCTGGTGAAAAGTTTTCGTTTCGCTTTCGATGTTTTTCCATAGTTTGCATTAAGTTGTCACGCGTGTAAGGTACAGATTCATTCGGGTAAGTAGTCAGCTTGTTATATTTCAAGCAACACTTGAAACCCATCGCCAGGAACTAATATATTTATCACACAACACCTTCAGCTTTACCTTTCCTTTGGCTCACTGAGTCACTGACAGACTGACACTGATCCACAATCTTGAATGACAACAAACAGGTCCATGACGGAGTCCGTTGCAGACACACATAGGTCACATTCGGCGTTACCTCCAACATGCAGTGTTGTTGTGATTTAGAACAAAGCCCCAGTTTTGTGCAGTGACATTCTTGTCACAGGAGAATTATTTGTTATTTCCCATGCCATGGTACAGTCTTGACACTAGCCTGAAAGTTCAGACGCTACAGTCCTGACACTTGTTCTTGGTGGCTATCTTGACACTTGCCCTCAGTCATAAGAACAAGTGTCAAGACTACCATCTGAACTTTCAGGCTATATCTCACATAGCCTCATTAAATGGCTTGTTATAGATTTTATAAAATGGCTTGTTATAGATTTTATATTATATTATATCCATAAATGATGTAAGCTTAGTTCAGATCTATAGGTTACTATGGGATGATGTATGGGTATATATGGATTAAGTACTTATTCCTTATTATAATACTCCATTATTAAGATCGTGTGTTGTATCTAAATTGAATATTACAGCTTTTTACCATTAATCCAGATGAATTGACACTAATTTAACTGTTATGATACTGATTCCGGGTGTAAACAAGATTTCCGCAATAGCGCTACCGAGAAACGAGTCATTTAAATAATAGCCTTCGCCAGAAGTGGACATACCTTAGTTAAATAGATACTAATTGTATTGGATTTTTGTTTACAGCTAGTAAACAAGTAAGTCTTTGTGATCATATCTATTATATATAGGTATATACCACCGTCACTGCCACAGAAAGGTTGTTGATACTATTCTGAGTTTCTATTCCGCAGCTATTCTGGATTTTATTCACTGCCTATCACCGAGATATCACACTGCGGCAAGATTTGCTCAGTGTCATGATGGCTGGAACGGTATAAAATCCTCTGGATAGATGGATAAAGTCACTAATATGCACTTTGGATACATCATATAACTCTGAAAACAAGAGTATTGCAGCAATGAATATGTACTCAATCCACATACACCACTGTTTTTATCATGATGCCACTGTTAACTATAGATTGTAACTACCGTATTTCCCGTATGTTTTCGGACACTTAAAAATAATTGTTTTTATGGCTGTCCGAATATTTACAGTCAATAAAATGGACTTCCGCATCTACTGTCCGAAAACATACATACATACACATACATAACAAAATATCGATTAAGAATTACTACATTGCGAGTCGACTGATGCCGATTATATCACTTAACACCCAGGTATTGCTGCTTCACACCTTAACAGCGGCTAAGGTGATCAAGAGTATAATATTGTTTTGAAGATACTCGGAGTGCAATCTGCTAGCGTCAGATCTCTCATCTGTTACAGGAGATAAAATATACTCGATAACTTTAATGTCAATGAAGATATGGCTTTAGGCAAACAGTAGTTATGAATTGCAATCAGTGGCAATGAACTGCAATCATCGTGCCAAATATAACAGTAACTTCTGAGAGATAAAACACAGTTACAAGAACAAAGGGGATTCCCATCTGAGAGGTGCCATATATATAGCTGCGCATACGATCCTGTGACAGTTGTTCGGAAAACGATATAGAGCATGGATCAATTCTTGAGAAACTTTGATTCTGCAGCCGACGCGCCACAGTCTTCGGTAAAATAAATTAATCAAATACTTTCATGCATTCTGTAATTTAAGGCTTGTTTACTTTCGCGGTTTATAAACAACTTCTCCGCCGACTGACTAGTCCGCCGGCCAGCACAATGGAGACCAAAGCCCAGCTCATTACTTAGCAACCAAGGTGTTGCTCTTTCACACCTGATACACGGCACAAATAACCCCGTAGACAGGGACTTGCCCCTCTCGCCGAAAGCCTGCAATCACAAGCAGTGAAGTGCAATCATGGGAGCCGGCACTACGCAATAACAAAGGAGCCTAGACGCATTGTTAATTTAGGTCCGATAGTGTCCGAAAATATACATACAATTGAAAAATTATCTTCGTTGGGTGTCCGAAAACTTACAGTACACTAAATTTATCCTATTTCTGCCTTTGAGGGGGTGTCCGAAAACATACAGTGTCCAAAAACATACGTGAAATATGGTAGATCAGCAGATCAGAACTACATTGGTAACTTACCCTGTAGCCTCTATAACAGCCATATTGTAGGTCACCATCTTTGATCTGAAACACAGTGACAGGTCCAATTTACAAGTTGCTAGATGTTTAAATACAAAACACTCACCTATAATTTTTAGTTATTTAAATTCCAAAACATTATCCTCCAGGAGTATCCAAGTAAAAAAGCTTTGCCACTAAGAAGTTACTACAAGACAATACTAGAGGATAGTATTCTGGAACTTCAATAACTGAGAATTATAAGTGAGTGTTTTGTATCAAAAACCTTCAGCAACTTATATAGAGGACTTCTCACCATTTTTGGCAACCGACGCAGTGGTAGTATCGAATAATTTATACCATGGGTGTGAATGATGCACACTGTTACAAATGAGTATTAACAGCCAGTTAGATTACACAATCTGTTGTTTGCTCACAGTTGATCAGGTGTGACTCACTTTTATTATATACTATTCATATAACTGGCCCAAAGTATCTGTTGTAAGTCACGTCAGTGAGGGAATGGCATCATAAATGCGCTTTATCATGGTGAAAAAGTCCATGTGACAATGAATGGGCTGTATAATGCATATTTTTTTAACCTAATGCTGTAAAGTGAGGTGGTTTGTAGGCAACAGGAAGCAGCGGTTCTGCATTAGTTTAGGTCTGGCTCCAAAAAGATATACTAGACTTTTTCCTAAATGTCATTCAGGGCTGGCATAACAGCTCAATGGGCTAGAGCACTCGCATTGAGTGCTCTGGTCACCTGAGAGCCTAACGGCACTTAGGTCGGTGGTTCGAGCCCTCCTGTGGCCATGTCTGTGTGGTCGCAGGATAAAGATCCCATGTCTTTCTTCATAAAGAGTAGGGGTAGGACATGGCTCCACTCTTCCTTCCTTCTCCCATGGACATGATATGACCAAAAGTGGTTAAAGTGTCCTGAATAACCAACCAACCTAAATGTCATTCTTCTCAGGGTAGTTGATGATGACAGCCTATCATGATGGTGGTTGACAGTGTTGTAATGGTGTGGTTAACAGTGACAGGCTGTCATGACAGTGTAGTTGACAGTGACAGGCAGTTGTCACAGTGTGGTTGACAGTGACAGAGCCTGTCATGACAGGTTGGTTGACAGTTACAAATTCGTAACGGGTCATGACAGCATTGTTGATGGTGACAGTATTTTGACTGTGTAGTTGACAGTGAAAGAGCCTGTCGTGACAGGTTGGATGACAGCGACAAAGTCGTGACTAGTTTTGACAGTGTTGTGATGGTGTAGTTGACAGTGAAAGAGCCTGTCGTGACAGGTTGGATGACAGCGACAAAGTCGTGACTAGTTTTGACAGTGTTGTGATGGTGTAGTTGACTGTGACAGGCTGTCGTGATAGTGTGGTTGACAGTGACTGGTTGATTGACAGTGACAGCCTGTTGTGATGGGTTGATTGATGGCCACAAAGTCGTGAATGGTTGGTTGATGGGGACAGAATGTTGTGACAGTGTGGTTGACGTTGACAGAGCTGGTTGTTTGACTGGGACAGAGCCCGTCTTGACTGGTTGGGTGATGGTGCAAGAGCCTGTCGTGGCGGGTTGGTTGACAGTGACAGAGCCTGTCATGACAGAGTGGTTGAAGGTGACACTGTCGTGACGGGTTACTTGATGGGGACAGTGTGTTGTGACGGTTGGTTGACGGTGACAGTGTCGTGACGGGATGTTTGGTTGACAGTGACAGAGGATGTTATGACTGGTTGATGGTGACAGAGGATGTCGTGACGGGGTGGTTGACGGACACAAAGTCTCGTGAGTGGTTGGTTGACCGTAACAGACCCTGTCGTGACGGTGTGGTTGACAGCGACAGAGGCTGTCATGACTGACGGGGTGATTGACGGGGACATGATGTGACTGTGGTTGACGGACACAAAGTGTCGTGAGTGGTTGGTTGACGGTGACAGAGGATGTCGTGACGGGGTGGTTGACGGACACAAAGTCTCGTGAGTGGTTGGTTGACCGTAACAGACCCTGTCGTGACGGTGTGGTTGACAGCGACAGAGGCTGTCATGACTGACGGGGTGATTGACGGGGACATGATGTGACTGTGGTTGACGGACACAAAGTGTCGTGAGTGGTTGGTTGACGGTGACAGAGCCTGTCGTGACGCTGTGGTTGACGGCGACAGAGGATGTTGTGACGGCGTGGTTGACGGCGTCAAAGTGCCGTGACTGGTTGGTTGACAGTGACAAAGCCTGTCGTGATAGTGTAGTTGACGGTGACAAAGCCTGTCGTAACGGCGTGGCGTGGTTGACGGTGACAGAGCCTGTCGTGGCAGTGTGGTCAACAGCGACAGTGTCGGGATGGTGACAGAACCTGTCGTGACGGTGTTGTGACGGTGTGGTTGACGGTGACGGTGTTGTTGACGGCGACAGTGTCGTGACGGCCTGGTTGACGGTGACAGAACGGTGACGTCTTCTGATCACCATGTGTTCTCAGCCACCAGTCGACGTCCACCCGCCGCCACCGATACCCCCCCCCCTCCCCCCCTCACCTGCCCCAGATGGGCGTCGCAACAGCGGCGCCTCTCTCTCCCTCTCTCTACATATATATTGATACACCCATTACACCTCAACTCACGGGACAAACCCGAGCATGTATACACTACATGTTTGTATGTGCGACACACATTAGCGCTCACCAGCCTCTGCGATTGTCCGCTACAGATGTGGTTTGCTTCCTCTGTTCCAGGTGCCTCTGGTCTCTTTATGAACGCTGACGAGGACAGGCACGATGTCCCTACAAGCCGGTAAGCCTCTATACACCATGTAACGTCTAATATACTTTAAACAGGTCATCATAACATGTTAAGGTAACTCATGCAACAATATTTTCCATGATAACTTAAATTTGTTAATGAAAAGTATGTATTTAGATTCTTTGTGTATAAGTACATAGCCGGCGTTCCTGTGTTCGATTCCCGGTGGCGACACCAAGTCGCTGTAGCTCAGTGGTCAGAGCTGTCTCATGTACCAGAGCGTTTCTCGATTTGATAAAAAATATATTTGATTTGCAATAAATAACAGGCATGGTGTTAAAGCCTTTTTTGTGCTGAACTGGTGCGTCTCGTGTTGGAAAGTGCGGCTTTCATGTGTACTACGTCATCAAAATGTTGCTGCCGTGTTACACGTGATAACATATCTTATGTCGTGCGGGCTTCACATTCACATTGTCAGACAGGACGTTTCTGAAAAAAAGAAAATCCGAAAATTGGGAGACAATTGCTGTATCAGTAGCTGTAATTAAGTGTTATCTTGTTATACGTTCGGGTGTGACAAAGTGACTTACAAGTCGTGCCGTGTGGTCGGCCACATTATCCTGCCGCATACTTTGGCGCAAGATCTACCGCCGAGATGGAAGGTGGATAATAGCGGTGCGAGGCAAGGCTGACTCACTTGGCTGCGAGCCGCCGGCTGATCTCTGATATTAAGGATAACGGTGGAGCAGCCGCCGGTAGTGAAAGGGATTGGGAGCTGATATAATGATTAGTACACGCTACGGTCTGTTCATATATCTCTCTCACCCTCTGCCCCCCCCCCCACTGCCCCCACGGTACCTGCTACCTCTCTAGCCCCAGCTCCCTTGCCATTTACTTGCCACCTCTGTGAGTTTGGGAGCCGCCAGAGAGCTGTAGTTGAATTCCCCTGTCGTTGTGTTACCCTGTAATCGCACACGGCACAATGCGGTTAGATTGTGTTCCCTGCATCAGACACTTTGCTTTCTACGATTACTGGGCTGACTCGCTTTCAACCCTTCACTGAAACGAGCGATGTTTATTCGAAGTAGAGAAAACTGACCCCTCCGCAGATGAAAGCCCATTCACATACGCTGGATGACTGACGCACTACATTGTACATGGGGATGCTGTTGTTACTGATACCCCTCCATACCAGCCGGCTACACCCCTCATTGAAACCAGACCACCCCATGTATTGGATATATCGAGTTATATCTGTTGATAACAGCATAGGGTTGACGAGTACAATCTACCTGTGGAGTCTGAAATGTGGAAAAACACCTCTGTAATGTGACCTCCGAGGTCTGTTGTGCTGAGTGGTCTGATTACTGGGGACTGACGTCACAAAGTAGAGGGAGGGGTGTGGGGGGAGGGGGGCGGGTGGGGCTTGGGCTGATAGCTAGCGCGTTCGGCTGTGTGTCGGGTGTGCTCTGCTGAGCCAGCGCTTGCGGCCGGCCCCTGGTTCGAATCCCACCTTTGCAAATGTCTGTTTGTCCAGGACAAAGATCCCTTTGTTCACAAACAGTAGGAGCTCCTCTGTACTTCGACCCTTTCCATTGTCGCGTCATGATCTACACGGGTCCCTACTCTCTACCAACGGCACCGGAGAGTGGGTATTATAGGTACCCAAGTACCTACTGTGTACTGTGCTGTGGCGGAGAGGGTTGGTTGTTCGGAAGTCACCACCACTGGGCGGCCAGACGGATCCAAAGGCCGCCTGGATCACATCCCATATATGTGATTGCATGCGATATGCGGGACCTGTCGTTCTGAAGCCGAGCGCCCTACCGCTCACCACAGCGGGTTGGTTTCCAGGTGTGTCCTGTACACAGTCTGTGGCGGGTGACAGTGTGTGTTGTATGGCAGGATGTACCTTGCCTTGAGGGCACATACCGGCCGGTGACATCAGGCCGAGTCTCCTGACACGGTGGGGGGGGGGGAGCAAACTGGCCGAGGTCCCGTTTAACCACCTTCATGTGTTACGACAGGTAACATGTGACCGGCAGGTTGAGGTCAGCGGTTAGAGGGGGGAGGGGAGGGGAGGAGTTTGCTTGGGTAGTGCTTGCTCACGTATCGGCGACACTGTGCTGATGAACCAGTGGGACCAGGATATGAAACGGCCCCACGCACAGGTGGGGTTTGAACCCGCCACCCGTTGGTTTGAAGTCGAGTTCGCTACCTCTCGATCGGGACAGCCTCCCCTGCTGTTCCGGAAAAAACATGCTGAGGCATTTATGCTACGAAAATTATATTTTTAAGCATAAGCAATATGCCACACTTCAAAGTCAAACGGCAACTTCGGTTTTCCTTTAATAGTGAACGGGCAAATATTTCATGGGAAAATTTCTTCCGGACCTCCATTGGCTACTGTACTGTCTGTGTGGAGGGATAAAGTAGTTTAATGTAATTGAATCTCTCCACCTATCTACTTCTATGCAAAACCACGTGCCTTACATGCTTAATTAGGCAATTTGGTATTTGAAAAATAATCCCATTGCCTTTGAAAGTTGCAAATGTGATTTCCGGCTCGGAGTCCAGCTGTTTGGAATGGTACTCCCATTCCGGCGTTCATTATGCTGATGATGGTCAGTGAGGGAAGAGAGAGCCTTGATCTGGGCCAGCCAAGAGGAAGCGCTGCCACTTTGGAAGCGCGGAAAGTGTTTTTTGAGAAGTCTCCCTTTATGTTTCTCGCCAACCCCAACATCCGCCCCTCGCCCCCCCCCCTCCGCCCTCTCCCCTTCCTCACTTCCCCACATCCCCCGTTTATACCCCCCACCTCCTCCCTCCCCCCCCCCTTTCCATACATCTACCTCGTCCCTTTCTACCCCCGCCCCACCCTCTCCCGTACCTCCACATCTACCTCGCCTGTCCCTGGCGGTGTGGGGCTTTCAAGACCCCGCTAACGGTATTTCCTGGGCGCCGGTCCCCCGGCTACCCTGGCCGCTCCCTGGGTGCGGACCCCCTGGCTTCCTGTCTGGGGCCACTGCAAATGGAATTGGCTGAGCTTGCCCCAGCCCCCGCCCCCCCCCCCACCCCACCCCACCGGTCTGGGGCCTGACCCCCAGGGGGGTTGACCCCAATAAGGCCGCGGCATCGGCCCCTCCTACAGGGCGGGTCCCCCCCACCCCCCCTGTACTCTCGTGGAGATCAAGCCAAGCGGGTTGTATAAGACCTGAAACGAACCATTTTACCGGTGACCGGACAGGCCCACTAAGGGGTGGTAGGATGGGGGTGGTGGTAGGGGGTCAATTGTCTCCTGCTGATATGGCGTCACGGTGTGATATGACAGCACGTGACTTGGGCTCTTGAAGTGGGAGACAAACGCGGCGTTCGCTGCCGCTGAAGGTCACCTCTAACTTGGGCCGTGTCCCGGTGATGGTTGACGACGTGAAAAGGGCGGTCGCCGGCGCTGATGGCGCCCTCCAGCGGGTGTTTGCGATCCTTGATAAAAGAAAGTAGCGGTCGGTCTGCCGGCCTTGTTGGGTAAGTCAAGGCGAATAGGGTGGGAGATATGGGGGCGGGGGTCGTTTGGAGGATTCGTCCGTGTGTGTGGTGGGGGAGGGGGGTGGTCTAAGAAGTTAGTGCGCGGATGGCAAGCGGCAGTTTATATAGAAAAGGCATGGGTGACGAAGGTGGGTCCCTAGAGCTAGAGCGTTACAGCGGGACATACACGAGGGTGGTCGAGAGTCCTTGCGTAGAATGATAATGGATGCACTGAATGGGGACTGAGGGGTCGGGGGGGGGGGCGCCATCAGTTATTCTATGAGTTATCTGCCGATTAGAGAGATCTTATTTGATGGGAAACGCATAGTGATTTTAATTTGTTGTCGTCTTTGTTTTTGGTCGCCTTTCATTTTTTCAAAGGGGAAGAGGCGTGGATAGATACATGTCTCAGTCAGAACCGTTGACGAAATGCTAACTGGAGCCAGCCCCGGGTGAGCGCTGGCTTAACCCCCCTGACCGCTGCGGCCAGACACATACACCGAGTGGCACCATGTCGGTCCAGTTGTTTCGGTGTGGGCTGTGGCCACACAGTGCCGCCGTCCGTCCAGTCTGTGTCCGTTCAGCCTGTCCGGTGTGGGCTAAGTGAGATGGGTTGTAGACGCTAAGATGTTTGCTCTCTCCCGGAGGCCGATACTGGAAGGAGCCAGGGTTCAGAAGGAGGGGAAGGGGGTGCAGGTGTGTGTGTGGGGGGGGGGGGGGGGGGAGGGGGGTGCGAGGTGGAGTGGGGGAGGTTTAAAAGAGGTCGCCACTTCCAAGCTATCTGCAAACCCAGGAAGCCCGGGAGTGTGGTTGAGGGGCATTGGGCAGTAGTCTGCCGTCTGTCTGCCGGCCCAGCAGAGCTTCTTCTCCGGCGATGGCGGGGTGGGATAGGTAGGTGGGGGTGGGTGGATATAACACGGGCATACTGAAGGCTAATGCGGGTTCCTGGGGGGCAGTTTCAGGGTAACCGTATCGTCTATATGCCCTCCTGAGCGCGCCAACCCCTGGGACCTGCCAGGCAGGAGCCTGGCGGTCTGTGAGGAGACTTCCCGGGCGGCCGGGCTGGGAAAATTACCCCCCCGGGTGGCGTGGTCACCCTCAGTTGATACCTCCTTAATGCCCAGTCGAGGCCTGACCTTCGCAGCTTGGTCAGGTTGATGTACAGGCCGATAATTTAGGATTTAAGTGCATTCCACCTGAGATTTTATTGGATTAGGTTTTATGACCCAAAGTGGCAGAAGTTTTGCTGATCGAGGGTGAAGATATTAGAAGAAAAGTTGGCAGACTTGCGAAAGATTGCTTGAACGGCTTAGTCTGTGAGCTTGTGTCTGGTCGCAGCGCTGTCTTGGGCCGCCAAGCTTGTGTCTGGTCGCAGCGCTGTCTTGGGCCGCGAAGCTTGTGTCTGGTCGCAGCGCTGTCTTAGGCCGCGAAGCTTGTGTCTAGTTGCAGCGCTGTCTTGGGCCGCAAAGCTTGTGTCTGGTCGGGGCGCTGTCTTGGGCCGAGAAGCTTGTGTCTGGTTGCAGCGCTGTCTTGGGCCGCAAAGCTTGTGTCTGGTCGGAGCGCTGTCTTGGGCCGCGAAGCTTGTGTCTGGTCGGAGGGCTGTCTTGGGCCGCGAAGCTTGTGTCTGGTCGGAGGGCTGTCTTGGGCCGTCCAGCTTGTGTCTGGTCGCAGCGCTGTCATGGGCCGCGAAGCTTGTGTCTGGTCGGAGCGCTGTCTTGGGTCGCCAAGCTTGTGTCTTGTCGGAGGGCTGTCTTGGGCCGCCCAGCTTGTGTCTGGTCGCAGCGCTGTCTTGGGCCGCGAAGCTTGTGTCTGGTCGGAGCGCTGTCTTGGGTCGCCAAGCTTGTGTCTGGTCGGAGGGCTGTCTTGGGCCGCCAAGCTTGTGTCTTGTCGGAGGGCTGTCTTGGGCCGCCAAGCTTGTGTCTGGTCGGAGCACTGTCTTGGGTCGCCAAGCTTGTGTCTGGTCGGAGGGCTGTCTTGGGCCGCCAAGCTTGTGTCTGGTCGGAGGGCTGTCTTGGACCGCGAAGCTTGTGTCTGGTCGGAGGGCTGTCTTGGGCCGCGAAGCTTGTGTCTGGTCGGAGTGCTGTCTTGGGCCGCCAAGCTTGTGTCTGGTCGGAGGGCTGTCTTGGGCCGCCAAGCTTGTGTCTGGTCGGAGTGCTGTCTTGGGCGGCCAAGCTTGTGTCTGGTCGCAGCGCTGTCTTGGGCCGGCAAGCTTGTGTCTGGTCGGAGGGCTGTCTTGGGCCGCCAAGCTTGTGTCTGGTCGGAGGGCTGTCTTGGGCCGCCAAGCTTGTGTCTGGTCGGAGGGCTGTCTTGGGCCGCCCAGCTTGTGTCTGGTCGCAGCGCTGTCTTGGGCCGGCAAGCTTGTGTCTGGTCGGAGGGCTGTCTTGGGTCGCCAAGCTTGTGTCTGGTCGGAGTGCTGTCTTGGGCCGCCAAGCTTGTGTCTGGTCGGAGGGCTGCCTTGGGCCGCCAAGCTTGTGTCTGGTCGGAGGGCTGTCTTGGGCCGCCAAGCTTGTGTCTGGTCGGAGGGCTGTCTTGGGCCGCCCAGCTTGTGTCTGGTCGCAGCGCTGTCTTGGGCCGGCAAGCTTGTGTCTGGTCGGAGGGCTGTCTTGGGTCGCCAAGCTTGTGTCTGGTCGGAGTGCTGTCTTGGGCCGCCAAGCTTGTGTCTGGTCGGAGGGCTGTCTTGGGCCGCCAAGCTTGTGTCTGGTCGGAGGGCTGTCTTGGGCCGCCAAGCTTGTGTCTGGTCGGAGGGCTGTCTTGGGCCGCCCAGCTTGTGTCTGGTCGCAGCGCTGTCTTGGGCCGGCAAGCTTGTGTCTGGTCGGAGGGCTGTCTTGGGTCACCAAGCTTGTGTCTGGTCGGAGGGCTGTCTTGGGCCGCCAAGCTTGTGTCTGGTCGGAGGGCTGTCTTGGGCCGCCAAGCTTGTGTCTTGTCGGAGGGCTGTCTTGGGCCGCGAAGCTTGTGTCTGGTCGGAGCGCTGTCTTGGGCCGCGAAGCTTGTGTCTGGTCGGAGTGCTGTCTTGGGCCGCGAAGCTTGTGTCTGGTCGGAGCGCTGTCTTGGGTCGCCAAGCTTGTGTCTGGTCGGAGGGCTGTCTTGGGCCGCCAAGCTTGTGTCTGGTCGGAGGGCTGTCTTGGGCCGCCAAGCTTGTGTCTGGTCGGAGGGCTGTCTTGGACCGCGAAGCTTGTGTCTGGTCGGAGGGCTGTCTTGGGCCGCCAAGCTTGTGTCTGGTCGGAGGGCTGTCTTGGACCGCGAAGCTTGTGTCTGGTCGGAGCGCTGTCTTGGGCCGCGAAGCTTGTGTCTGGTCGGAGTGCTGTCTTGGGCCGCCAAGCTTGTGTCTGGTCGCAGCGCTGTCTTGGGTCGCCAAGCTTGTGTCTGGTCGGAGGGCTGTCTTGGGCCGCCAAGCTTGTGTCTGGTCGGAGGGCTGTCTTGGGCCGCCAAGCTTGTGTCTGGTCGGAGGGCTGTCTTGGGCCGGCAAGCTTGTGTCTGGTCGGAGGGCTGTCTTGGGCCGCCCAGCTTGTGTCTGGTCGCAGCGCTGTCTTGGGCCGCCAAGCTTGTGTCTGGTCGGAGGGCTGTCTTGGGCCGGCAAGCTTGTGTCTGGTCGGAGGGCTGTCTTGGGCCGCCAAGCTTGTGTCTGGTCGGAGGGCTGTCTTGGGCCGGCAAGCTTGTGTCTGGTCGGAGGGCTGTCTTGGGCCGGCAAGCTTGTGTCTGGTCGGAGGGCTGTCTTGGGCCGGCAAGCTTGTGTCTGGTCGGAGGGCTGTCTTGGGCCGGCAAGCTTGTGTCTGGTCGGAGGGCTGTCTTGGGCCGCCAAGCTTGTGTCTGGTCGGAGGGCTGTCTTGGGCCGCCCAGCTTGTGTCTGGTCGCAGCGCTGTCTTGGGCCGCCAAGCTTGTGTCTGGTCGGAGGGCTGTCTTGGGCCGGCAAGCTTGTGTCTGGTCGGAGGGCTGTCTTGGGCCGCCAAGCTTGTGTCTGGTCGGAGGGCTGTCTTGGGCCGGCAAGCTTGTGTCTGGTCGGAGGGCTGTCTTGGGCCGGCAAGCTTGTGTCTGGTCGGAGGGCTGTCTTGGGCCGGCAAGCTTGTGTCTGGTCGGAGGGCTGTCTTGGGCCGGCAAGCTTGTGTCTGGTCGGAGGGCTGTCTTGGGCCGGCAAGCTTGTGTCTGGTCGGAGGGCTGTCTTGGGCCGGCAAGCTTGTGTCTGGTCGGAGGGCTGTCTTGGGCCGCCAAGCTTGTGTCTGGTCGGAGGGCTGTCTTGGGCCGGCAAGCTTGTGTCTGGTCGGAGGGCTGTCTTGGGCCGGCAAGCTTGTGTCTGGTCGGAGGGCTGTCTTGGGCCGCCAAGCTTGTGTCTGGTCGGAGGGCTGTCTTGGGTCGCCAAGCTTGTGTCTGGTCGGAGGGCTGTCTTGGGCCGCCAAGCTTGTGTCTGGTCGGAGGGCTGTCTTGGGCCGGCAAGCTTGTGTCTGGTCGGAGGGCTGTCTTGGGCCGCCAAGCTTGTGTCTGGTCGGAGGGCTGTCTTGGGCCGGCAAGCTTGTGTCTGGTCGGAGGGCTGTCTTGGGTCGCCAAGCTTGTGTCTGGTCGGAGGGCTGTCTTGGGCCGCCAAGCTTGTGTCTGGTCGGAGGGCTGTCTTGGGCCGGCAAGCTTGTGTCTGGTCGGAGGGCTGTCTTGGGCCGCCAAGCTTGTGTCTGGTCGCAGCGCTGTCTTGGGCCGGCAAGCTTGTGTCTGGTCGGAGGGCTGTCTTGGGCCGCCAAGCTTGTGTCTGGTCGCAGCGCTGTCTTGGGCCGGCAAGCTTGTGTCTGGTCGGAGGGCTGTCTTGGGCGGCTTGGTCTGTCAATGTGGATGTCCCAGACGGCTTCAGCCTGTTGGCTGTCGGGTCTCAGCACGGCCCATTGGCTACCACCCTCGGACTCCAGGGAGTCAGTCCTACATTGTTCATAAACTGGCAGTTTTGCGGAAAAAAACGGCATCGATAAAGCTAGAAGAAAAAAGAACGAACCTAGAGACAACCCTGGGGGTGGGGGAAGGAGGTGGGGGAAGACTGGTGTCGCCCCACCGTCTGGCCATGGAACAGAGCGCCACCCGCCAAGAGACACAAATATTAGGATGGATGGCTAATTTTTGTGCAGTTAAAACTGTATCGATCATTGGAGAAAAGCCATTGGCGACAAGAACTGTGACAGTTAGCGAAGAGCCAGGGACGGGCCGTCAGGGGCGATGGGTCGGTGGTGGCAGACCTGGGAGTGGGGGGGGGAGAGCGGAGAGGCAGTGACGGCCCATCAGGGGTGATGGGGTGGTACTGCCAGACCTGAGAGGGGAGAGGGGTGTGTGGCAGGGGGGGGGGGGCTGTGTGGGTGGGAGGTTGTCTGCACCCGTGTCCACACCCGGTTCTGTTTAAACAAAGCTCAAGGAAGGGTAAACGGGAAGAACTAAAAACATACGTTGGCCTTTGGAAATGAACAAGATGTCGCTAATATTTAACTGAATGATGATGAAGAAATTGACTTCCTTGAAAGGGAAGGAGAAAGAATGGAGGGTTTTTGGACCCACGCCCAGTTATGCCTTCTTCCTCAAGACCCTCTCCCCCCCCCCCCGTGCCCCCGCCGGTCGCCCGTGCGCTGGTTGAAGCGCTGTCTTGGGCCGCCAAGCTTGTGTCTGGTCGGAGGGCTGCCTTGTGCCGCCAAACTTGTGTCTGGTCGGAGCGCTGCCTTGTGCCGCCAAACTTGTGTCTGGTCGGAGCGCTGCCTTGTGCCGCCAAACTTGTGTCTGGTCGGAGCGCTGCCTTGTGCCGCCAAGCTTGTGTCTGGTCGGAGCGCTGCCTTGGGCCGCCAAGCTTGTGTCTGGTCAGCAGTCTCCCCAGTGCCCCTGGCGGAAAACCGATGGTTAGTGACAAAATTGGTGAATCGTGTGTTGTGTCCACATTCTGTTTACTTTTAATTCAGTTTTCCCATACAGAGTGCCATCCCTTGCCATGCCACATCGAGCCTTACAGAGTGCCATCCTGTGCCATGCCTCACCGAGCCATACAGAGTGCCATTCTGTGCCATGCCTCACCGAGCCTTACAGAGTGTCATCCTGTGCCAAGCCTCACCGAGCCTTACAGAGTGCCATCCTGTGCCATGCCTCACCGAGCCATACAGAGTGCCATCCTGTGCCATGCCACACCGAGCCATACAGAGTGCCATCCTGTGCCGTGCCTCACCGAGTCTTACAGAGTGCCATCCTGTGCCATGCCTCACCGAGCCTTACAGAGTGCCATCCTGTGCCATGCCTCACCGAGCCATACAGAGTGCCATCCTGTGCCATGCCACACCGAGCCATACAGAGTGCCATCCTGTGCCATGCCTCACCGAGCCATACAGAGTGCCATCCTGTGCCATGCCTCAGCGAGCCATACAGAGTGCCATCCTGTGCCATGCCTCACCGAGCCATACAGAGTGCCATCCTGTGCCATGCCACACCGAGCCATACAGAGCGCCATCCTGTGCCAGCCACACCGAGCCTTACAGAGTGCCATCCAGTGCCATGCCTCACCGTGCCATGCAGAGTGCCATCCTGTGCCATGCCTCACCGAGCCATACAGAGTGCCATCCTGTGCCATGCCTCACCGAGCCATACAGAGTGCCATCCTGTGCCATACCTCACTGAGGCATACAGAGTGCCATCCTGTGCCATGCCTCACCGAGCCATACAGAGTGCCATCCTGTGCCATGCCTCACCGAGCCATACAGAGTGCCATCCTGTGCCATGCCACACCGAGTCATACAGAGTGCCATCCTGTGCCATGCCTCACCGAGCCATACAGAGTGCCATCCTGTGCCATGCCTCACCGAGCCTTACAGAGTGCCATCCTGTGCCATGCCTCAGCGAGCCATACAGAGTGCCATCCTGTGCCATGCCTCACCGAGCCATACAGAGTGCCATCCTGTGCCATGCCTCACCGAGCCATACAGAGTGCCATCCTGTGCCATGCCTCAGCGAGCCATACAGAGTGCCATCCTGTGCCATGCCTCACCGAGCCATACAGGGTGCCACCCTGTGCCATGCCTCACCGAGCCTTACAGAGTGCCATCCTGTGCCATGCCTCAGCGAGCCATACAGAGTGCCATCCTGTGCCATGCCTCAGCGAGCCATACAGAGTGCCATCCTGTGCCATGCCTCACCGAGCCATACAGAGTGCCACCCTGTGCCATGCCTCACCGAGCCATACAGAGTGCCACCCTGTGCCATGCCTCACCGAGCCATACAGAGTGCCATCCTGTGCCATGCCTCACCGAGCCATACAGAGTGCCACCCTGTGCCATGCCTCACCGAGCCATACAGAGTGCCACCCTGTGCCATGCCTCACCGAGCCATACAGAGTGCCACCCTGTGCCATGCCTCACCGAGCCATACAGAGTGCGCCTCCTCACACCTGTGTCTCTGCCGTAGTCTTCCCTGCGTGTATCACTGGAGTGAGGGGTGGCCGGGCGGTGGGGGAGGGGCGGGACGTAGGGTGGCAGGGACGAATTGACGAATGACACGGAGTGGTCCGTACCGCGGGGCATGCTAGTCCTTCTACTGCCCCCCCCCCCCCTCCAACCCGCCCTAGTCTACCCTCACCCACATTTAATGCCACCGCTGTCATCCTTCCCCCTGCCCCACTATCCCCACAACCCCTACCCCGGCTTTCGGCGCCGCCGCCGCCGCCACCCGCCTACACCCCCACTCCTGTCCTCTCTTTTCCCCGCCACCTCAGGTCATGTGCCCGAGCGATATAATCACGGGTATGGAGTGGGGGTGGGGGGGGGGGTGAGGGGAGACGGACGAGAGTCGGAGACGGAGCTGGAGGAAGGCGAGGAGGACTAGGCAGTCTGTGTGATAACACGGTTCAGGGGATACACACAAGGTGACTGGCGACGTATGTACAGTGGACGAGACAGGGGAAGACCCGGCCAGCACCACCGCCACCACAACCACCACCACCACCACCACCACCACCGCCACCAACCACCACCACCAACCACCGCCACCACCGCCACCACCACCACCAGCACCAGCAGTGGGCAGCGGCGCCAGCCTGCCTTGCCGATGGCAGCCAGGAGCGGGACTTCCGGTAGGTTCGGTGTCCTCACCATCGGCTCAAGGCTATGGGTGTATTGCCGCCACCGCACAGCCTCGCCATGGCGTGTGTCCTTGTGGCCACGACGGCCGCGGAGAAATAGGTCATGTCAAGGGGTCAAGGGGCGTGACCTTGTCCCCTTGACCTCCAGACCCACCGTTGTGGTACTTACACGCGGCGACCTACTACCGTGGCGGTGTCGTGTCCGGATGGCCGAACAACGCTGGACACAGAACAACAAAACGCGCGGATTTATACTTGCCGGGGGTGAAGGGGCTCGCGTCTGGGGAAAGAGGAAGTGTCATGTCTCTGGGCTCTAAATCCACCCTCCACGTGTCATTTGTGGGTTTGCCCTGACTTCGCTCTGCCCTGCCCCCCCCCCCCCCCCTCGGGATGTACGCTGGTGTGTGGCCGCCCCCTACCCCCCCACCCCCACCGCCTTTGTGACAGCTGTCGGCGAACCACGGTGCCGTCCGTCCGTTTGAACGGCTGAATGGCGAGTGGTGCGCCCTTGGCACGGCAGCTCAATATTGTCTCCACGCCACCGGGCTTTTACGCCCCACTCTCCTTTTACGCCGCTGTTAGTGACCCGATGGAAGCCTCTTTGGTCCCCTTTGAGGCATTTAGGACTTCTTTAGAGTGTCGTGTGGCACTTGGTTCCTGTGGCAAGCCTATGTGTGCTGTGTCATCGTACAATCCATCATAACGGCGTGTCGCATCGTATCTAGTGTTCATGGCGTATAAACTGTTACAAATCTTACTCTTGTTCTCTAGTTTCAACGTCCCCATGCTCTCGAGACTTATATAGGTCGATGTCTGTTGTGACGTATTTCAATATCCTTCAGACAATCTCCAGATGTAGGTGTCTCAATCTTCTCCACACTTACGTATGTCAATTTCATGCGGATTTACGCGTGTCAATATCCTCCAGACATTCGTAAGTCGAGCTACCTCAGACTTACCTTTGTCAGATCTCTTAAAGGCTTAAGTCCATTTCCTCCAGACTTACCTTTGTCAATCTTCTTCAGACTGACGCGTCTTCGCCTGTCTCGTCCACAGTACATACGTCGCCAGCCACCTTGTGTGTATACTCCCTCAGGCTTATCTTTGGCAAACTCTTCCAGATTTAAGTCCATTTCCTCCAGACATACTTTTATTAATCTTCTCCAGACTTGCGTATGTCAGTCTCCCTCAGACTTACCTTTGTCCAGCTCTTCAAGATTTACGTTTGTCAAGCTCTTCCACACTTACGTTTGTCAGGCTCTTCCACACTTACGTTTGTCCAGCTCTTCAAGATTTACATTTGTCAAGCTTTTCCAGACTTACGTTTGTCAAGCTCTTCCAGACTTAAGTTTGTCAAGCTCTTCCAGACTTACGTTTGTCAAGCTCTTCCAGACTTACCTTTGTCAAGCTCTTCCAGACTTACGTTTGTCAAGCTCTTCCACACTTACGTTTGTCAGGCTCTTCCACACTTACGTTTGTCCAGCTCTTCAAGATTTACATTTGTCAAGCTCTTCCAGACTTACGTTTGTCAAGCTCTTCCAGACTTAAGTTTGTCAAGCTCTTCCAGACTTACGTTTGTCAAGCTCTTCCAGACTTACCTTTGTCAAGCTCTTCCAGACTTACGTTTGTCAAGCTCTTCCACACTTACGTTTGTCCAGCTTTTCCAGATTTACATTTGTCCAGCTCTTCCACACTTACGTTTGTCAAGCTCTTCCACACTTACGTTTGTCCAGCTCTTCCACACTTACGTTTGTCAAGCTCTTCCACACTTACGTTTGTCCAGCTCTTCCAGACTTACGTTTGTCAAGCTCTTCCAGACTTACGTTTGTCAAGCTCTTCCACACTTACGTTTGTCCAGCTCTTCCAGATTTACATTTGTCAAGCTCTTCCAGACTTACGTTTGTCAAGCTCTTCCAGACTTAAGTTTGTCAAGCTCTTCCAGACTTACGTTTGTCAAGCTCTTCCAGACTTACCTTTGTCAAGCTCTTCCAGACTTACGTTTGTCAAGCTCTTCCACACTTACGTTTGTCCAGCTTTTCCAGATTTACATTTGTCAAGCTCTTCCACACTTACGTTTGTCAAGCTCTTCCAGACTTAAGTTTGTCAAGCTCTTCCAGACTTACCTTTGTCCAGCTCTTCCAGATTTATATTTGTCAAGCTCTTCCAGACTGACGTTTGTCAAGCTCTTCCAGACTGACGTTTGTCAAGCCCTTCCAGACTTACGTTTGTCAAGCTCTTTCAGACTTACCTTCGTCAAGCTCTTCCGGACTTTAGTCCATTTTCTTCCAGACTTACATATGTCGATCTTCCTCAGACTTACGTTTGTCAAGCCCTTCCAGACTTACCTTTGTCCAGCTCTTCAAGATTTACATTTGTCAAGCTCTTCCACACTTACGTTTGTCCAGCTCTTCCAGACTTACGTTTGTCAAGCTCTTCCACACTTACGTTTGTCCAGCTCTTCCAGACTTACCTTTGTCCAGCTTTTCAAGATTTACATTTGTCAAGCCCTTCCAGACTTACGTTTGTCAAGCTCTTCCAGACTTACCTTTGTCAAGCTCTTCCAGACTTACGTTTGTCAAGCTCTTCCACACTTACGTTTGTCCAGCTCTTCCAGATTTACATTTGTCAAGCTCTTCCAGACTTACGTTTGTCAGGCTCTTCCAGACTTACCTTTGTCCAGCTCTTCCAGATTTACATTTGTCAAGCTCTTCCAGACTGACGTTTGTCAAGCCCTATCCAGACTTACGTTTGTCAAGCTCTTCCAGACTTACCTTCGTCAAGCTCTTCCGGACTTTAGTCCATTTTCTTCCAGATTTACATATGTCGATCTTCCTCGGACTTACGTTTGTCAATCTTCCTCAGACTTACGTTTGTCAATATCTTTCAGACTTACCTGCAGACCCCCAGGATATGAGGGAAGAGAACTGAGAGTGTTCAGAAACGACATGCACATCAGTTGACTTTAGCGTCGTAACTGATATTATACTTTTTAGATGTCTTTGATTAACACATGATGTCTGTTCTCCTTCGCTTCAGATTCCACGCGTGCCTTAGAGTTGCTGGAACAGATCCAGCAGAAGATAGTGCTGGACCCCGTGGACTCCAGCCACCAGGATGACCTGAGCAACCTGATCTACATGCTGGAGTCGCCGCTCTTCTGCCAGCTCCTCAACATCCAGGACGCGGTCGAGCAGCTCCGAAACCTCCACATCCAGCGCCCCCTGGCCACCGATGACTTCGACTTCGATCCGGGTTCCGGCGAGCTGATCGTCGAGACGATGGGCTCCCCGACCGCCAGCCCCGTGGCGGCCGCGGCGCGCACCGGACGTCCGGCAGCGACGGGGGCGATAATAGAGAACGGTCACGGACACCGCTTCCCGGAAACCGCCGCCGCCGCCGCCGCCTCCGTGGGGTTGAACACCAGCGATGTGGTGGTTCACCGCGAGGAGGCGCCACCGCCGCAGTACGAGGACGTGGCGCCGCTACAGCTGGCGATGGCGTCCTCGGCCTACGCGGCCACCCCCGGGTTCTCCCGCGCCATCCAGCAGGCCGGCCTGGCCAGACACCTCCAGACCATCGTCCTCTACAAAGAGGAGAAGAGCAGCCTCGGCTTCTCCGTCGTCGGCCTCAAGAGCGAACACCAGGGCGAGCTCGGCATCTTCGTGCAGAAGATCCAGCCAGGAGGGCTGGCCGCCAGGTAAGGGCTTTTCCTTGTTTGTTTTCAATGGCGGGTGTCCTCGGGCTTGGGCAGTGCGACGACTTCCTGGTCTCCCAGCATGACTTTTCATCTTTCGGCCGAAAATGTCGGGTTTACAACCTTCCCTTGTTATAAGGCAGGTTCTCTATAACATGGATTCATATTTAAGAGCTTTTTACCTTGTATGGCTTTGTTGTTGTCGTTGCTGCTTTAGTTTTCTTCACCAAACATGGCGTATCAATGTTGTGTCATGCATAGAGCGCCAAAGTCCCAACTTGTTTAAAACTGACGCCAAAGGGAGAAGTAAAAGCAGTGTGGCTAAGTGTTTGACATCATGACGACTCATGAGGCATTCCGAGCCGCGCCAATCTTCTCCACTTGGTGGCGCTTGGTACTCTGATCCGAACTGTAGGAATGACTCGTAAATTATTCAGTGAGATATAACTACAACACAGTCACATAACATAACTATGATGACACACAAATCGCCCTCGGGTTGTGGATGTCTGAGGACGCTACTGAGGACGAACAGGAAACTATCGGATTGACAGACCAACTAATGTGCGTCATGTCAAGGGCATGTGTGTATACGTAGCCAGCCTCCGAAATCCGGGCCTAGGTCAAGGTGATACGGCCCCGAAGTAATACACTATTTAAGGGTTAAGTACACACGTGACCGCATGAATTAACAAGTTATCATGTCGCTAGAGTGGTTGACAAATTACGCTAATCAGCACCGCGGTGAAGTGGGGAATGTGTGTTTGGCGGCGAAATGCTTCGTTGCCAATGGCAACCTATTATGACGTGAGTGCCATTGTCTTTGATTGCGGCTGTCGGTTTCCGGAGAGCACTCGCTGAGGAGTGGCGTCGGGTTAATGTAATGATTACATTATCCGCGGTTTGGGGGGAGTTTCCCGAAGTGTGTTAGACGTCTAATGAGATCGCTCTGGCTGTCTAATGATATTGGGTCTGTCTATTACGGGGTGTTCGTGTTACCCTGTGGACTCCCAATGTTCCCGGTGCGGGGGGTTTTAAACGTACTCTGGATCTGCCGGACGTGTCGGCGTTGTCAGGGAATGAGGGGAGTGGTGGGGGGCAGGGGCTTGAAGGTGGGGAGGGGCATATGTGTCGTCCCCGTGTTCCCACCCATGGTTCTACTGCCATCTCTACCCCCCTTCCACACGTCCCACCCGCGCCTCCACCCCTCCGCCCCCCCCCCTCCCCCCGCCCTACCTCCGCTTGGCCAACCGCTGTGGATTAAAGGCTGGTGTGAGCTGGGATGGGGGTTTCTTTTACGGACTGCTACTACCCCCCCCCCTCCCCCGTACGCCCACTCCTCCAAATCTCCCTACCCCCTCCCTCCTCCCCCATGTTCTTATCCCTCGCCCTAGGCATGCCCTATGTGGCCACCAACTTGCTTGCCCTCTATAGTAACCCCCGTCCATCGACTCACCCCTGTTCCTCCCCCCCCCCACCCCCTCCATCCACCCTCACACCACCTCCATTCCTGCCCTGAATCTGCCCCCAAAGCCCACAACCCCCTTCCCCGGCTCCCACGCCAGCCCCAGAATCAATAACCCTTGCTTAGGGGACTGACATGTGCGGCCAGTAATTGGATTCCAGGCCCTGGAACCCGGACGGCCGGGTTGACCATCTCCACGGCTGTCAAGATGCCCCATATTGACGTTTGAAAGGATTAATCCCGAACTCCAGAATGCGCGCTTCTGTCCGTCACCCCTTTCGGAGCTCCTTCCGCCTCCCCCTTCCGCGCCCATGATCCGCACCCTACCCCCATCCACCCCCCTGCGTTACACAACTCACCCGCTTCACGCCCGAGGTATGTGGGTCGGTAAGGGTGCCCTCACGCATACCCCATGGAAACCGGGTACCGGGGGTGTTGGTCAGGGGTGGGGGTATTGTGGGGTTGTTCTCTTTGGGGGGAGTTGCGCAGGTTACCGGGGGGGGGGAGCTTTTGTGGAGGCCGTGATCCACTCTGACTACCATCTCCCACCTCATGCCCTCCCCCCACTCTCCTCCCCTAATTCCATCCACTTCCCTCTCGTCTGCCCCTCACTCCCCATCCTCCCTCTCCACCCTCCCTCCCCCCCTCCCTCCCTTTCGTTCCTCCATCACACCTCCCCCCCCCTCATGCACCCACCCTCCCTCTCCAACCTTCATCTCGTTCTCCCTCTCCCGTTCCTTCTCAACCACCCCCCCCCCACATCCTTCCCTCCCCCCCCCACACCCTGTCCCCCATCCATTCCCTTCGTTTCCCTTCGTTCCCCTCCCGTCCCCCCCTTCCCGAGAAATGACTACATAACTTTGGCTGGGACTGGGAGTTATATATAGCGTCACGCTATGGCTGCACATATCGCGGGAAGCGACGCCTCGGGACAAATCCTCCCGTGACAAATAGCCACGTGGCCACGATTGTCCCCAGAGGGCGCTGGTCGTTTCCGGTCCCCTTGGATCGGCGCCCCGATGTCCCATCGGGAGCTACGGCATCTTCCCAGTCGCCCCCCCCCCCCCCATCCCCCACCCCCGGACACACAACCCCCCCTTCCCAGACCCCCCCCCTCCCCTATAAAACGCTCCGGCATACGGTATATATAGTTGTCACTAGGCGGCGCTGTTTACGCCGGGAGTAATCCTAAAGAGCGTCCTCTCCCCTCGGGAAGCCTAATGACGTCACTGACATGGCGCCGGGGAGTAGCGGGAGTTGCCATAGTAACGTGACCCCCGCGGTGGAGTGTGTGTCTCCCCGGTGTGGGCCGTGCAGACCCATGAGAGGCCACTGCCAGCCCTGCCTGCCACGGGAAAGCCGACAACGACAACGACAACAGACGACGACAGAATACGTGATATTGTCACATTTAGGTCGGACACACCGCGCGTCTGTCGTCAAGGGGGACTGACCCTGACCTTGGATTGCCAAGAATACATATATCAGTCAAAAGGCGACGGGAGGTGGGGGGAGGGGGGGGGGGGGGGGTCAGAAGAACGCGAAGAAAGTGTTTTTTTCCAATTTCATTGATGCACTGTGAAGCAATGAATTGGACGGTTCTTATGGAAAAGCTTTCGTACCCCCTAACACGTCTAACACGATCAATTTCACAGTCGCTTGTAAGCCCGGTAGGGCTGGGTGAGGAGTTATATTTTGTGTTTAACTGGTTGTTTATGTTATCAGTTGTATTCCTCATATGTGACTTAAATAAACAAATTACTTACTTACTTACTTACTTACCCCCCGCGCCGCCTAGTGGCGGAGTATGGGTGTTTACCGCAGCCACAAGGTGACGCTAGTCTTGGGCGACCAGGCTGACCATGTGGCCTCCGTGCTGCCTCATTAACCTTATGTAACCTTATATTTTATAACCTTATACTTTAAGCGCCGCTAAACCTCTGCTAAAAGCATGGAAGTGGGCCATTTTATATCCCAACCTGCTGACCATGCTCCGACACCCGGTGAGCGCAGTATGTCTGTACTGCGTACTGCGTGATAGTCCCCGGGCAGACCTCTCTTACTACCTCGCTGCTTCGTGACTCACGGGGCGGTGTGGCGCACCAACACATCTTATACCGTACCCACAGCTGGCAGGTTGTCAGAAGCGACAACATGAGGCGTGGCCAAAGGTCCTGTCATATCCAAGGTCATCAAGGTCAGAAAATTGCCCGGAAAGTAAAAAAAGCCATGTGGACATGTGATTTTTCACAGAACGCAAAAAATTGCTTGTCACAAAGCGGTGAAAAGGTAGCATCATCGAGATGTGTACCGAGAACACGTTACCCGGGATGAATTCTACGGGGTTCTGTTTTTCAAATGAATAATAAAATACATAGATCGATTGACGAAACAACAATGTATTGCGCGGTTGTGTATACAAGGGTACTGACTCAATATGTCATTCAAGATATGTTTTATTGTTTATGGAATTTTAATTTTGTTCTTGAACCGAAAATTTATATTAAACGAGACCTACGTGACGAACGCGCTACCACGGTTCTCAGACCGCCATGCACGCTACCACTGCGGCCACCGCGGTTCTCAGACCGCCATGCACGCTACCACTGCGGCCACCGCGGTTCTCAGACCGCCGAGCACGCTACCACTGCGGCCACCACGGTTCTCAGACCGCCATGCACGCTACAACTGCGACCACCGCGGTTCTCAGACCGCCATGCACGCTACCACTGCGGCCACCGCGGTTCTCAGACCGCCGAGCACGCTACCACTGCGGCCACCACGGTTCTGATACCGCCGAGCACGCTACCACTGCGGCCACCGCGGTTTTCAGACCGCCGAGCACGCTACCGCTTCGGCCACCGCGGTTCTCAGACCGCCGAGCACGCTGCCACTGCGGCCACCACGGTTCTCAGACCGCCGAGCACGCTACCGCTTCGGCCACCGCGGTTCTCAGACCGCCGAGCACGCTGCCACTGCGGCCACCACGGTTCTCAGACCGCCGAGCACGCTACCGCTTCGGCCACCGCGGTTCTCAGACCGCCGAGCACGCTGCCGCTTCGGCCACCGCGGTTCTGAGACCGCCGAGCACGCTACCACTGCGGCCACCGCGGTTGTCAGACCGCCGAGCACGCTACCGCTGCGGCCACCGCGGTTCTCAGACCGCCGAGCACGCTGCCACTGCGGCCACCGCGGTTGTCAGACCGCCGAGCACGCTACCGCTGCGGCCACCTTGGTTCTCAGACCGCCGAGCACGCTGCCACTGCGGCCACCGCGGTTCTCAGACCGCCGAGGACGCTACCACTGCGGCCACCGCGGTTCTCAGACCGTGAGGCAGACTCCCTGTCTTACAGGAGACCTGAGTCAGACCAAGTGGCGAGCTCCACCCAGATGCCGTTTCCCACTCTCCACATACGTGTCGCCCACCGCTAGGTTTTTTTCCCTGTGGAGCGTTTGTCTTTCCTTTTCTTATGAGTATTTTTGTATGACCTGTCGAGCATGGTACGAACGTGCTACAACGATCTTAGTCGGCGTGGTGTTGGTGGTGATGGTGGAGAAGTGGTATGATTCGGAAGGAGCGGTGGGGGGTGGTGGGGGGGGGGATAGCTCCGCCTGGGTTCGCCTCTCTTGATAAACACTTGCTGCCTGTCGGCATTCCTCCTATCTCCGCATCAGGAATGGGTGCGGTAGGGAAGAGGGTGGGGTGGGGGGGGGGGGGGGCAGGGACAGGGACAGGGCGAGGAAGACCGGCGAAGGGGCGTTGAGTCCCAGATAAGTTGGCTACGCTTCGTAGGGATTGTGTGGGAAAAACATGGGCTTCCCATCTGTCGTGCGTCGGTCTTTTGTGATGATTGATGGCGCCTATTGTTCTCCTGTTGTGATTTCTTGTGAGTCCTTCATACGATAAACCTTATGCTGCGAGTAGTGGAGTCTCTGGTACTTTGTTATTCAGCTGTGCTTGTCTGTCGTACCTTTCATCTGCTGTTATAGTCCATTAATTCTGTCGTATGGTAATGTGGCCGTTATGATTAATGTAGCCTGTCGTACGCTTATCGTCCGTTATGATTAATGTAGTATGTCGTACGCTTATCTACCGTTACGATTAATGTAGCATGTCGTACGCTTATGTACCGTTATGATTAATGTAGCCTGTCGTACGCTTATGTACCGTTATGATTAATGTAGCCTGTCGTACGCTTATCTTTCGTTACGATTAATGTAGTATGTCGTACGCTTATCTACCGTTATGATTAATGTTATCTGTCGTACGTTATTCATCCGTTGTGCTTATTATTGAAGTGTGATATTTAGAATTACTGTAACCCTGGTGCCTTGCTATGAGATGCCATTCTGTGACACCCTGTACAATGAGAAGCTGACATGATATTATGTGACGCCCTGTTGTCATATAACACTGACAATGTTATGTGACACCCGGTTATACCTTGACAGACTCTGCCATAACATTATGTGGCACCCGGTGGTACCATAACACGCGGACATAACCTTATGTGACACCCTGTGGTACTAGGAGATACTATAATAACGACCACGTGTTGTCATAACCCTGGACCCCGGGTGTTTTTTTACGTGCCACAGTTCCACCGCTGGAATCACAAAAACTGAGGCGTCTGGTCTTCGTTACGCGCATGAATACACACTTCCCCCGTACTTCCCCCGTACTACCCTATACTGCCCCATACTACCCCCATGCCGGGAGTATAAAACTCAGCGCTCCCCGCATTGTTACCGGCCTACACATAACCCTTTTATTTGAAGACAGGCCGTATGTCTGTCTAAATCCGTTATGAAGGGTGCTTCACGGCCAATGACAGTCCTGATGGTGCCCTTGACGCTGGGAACCCGACCAGCACGCCACCATACGCTAGCGGGAGTTAACCCCCCGCGGCCCCGCTTGTTTCATTTTCCATTCGCTAGGCGGCGACACTGCAGCGTGGCCGGCCGGCACGCTAGCTCGCTGACGTGCTGTGCTTAAGGAGCCTGAGCAGGCGGCCGGCGTCTAGTTCACTCCACGCCGTTGGCCACCGTACGGAGAGGGAAAAAAAATGGTCCGTGGAAGAGCAAAAAATGCTGTTATCACGATCGATATGTCAACGAGACGTGAAGGTTTTATTAAAGATAAATGCGATTCGTCATCGATGTGGACGTAGGCATGCTAGCAGGCGGGTCGTGGCGTAGGGTGTCAGTCTCTGTTGTGTGTCACCTTCGCTAGGCGTCACCAACGGCGGCATCAATACTTCATGATGTCGTGGGGAGATAGAGGAGGTGTCAATGTCGGTTCACGAAACGGTCATCCAAACCCCGCATCCTTCTGTCAGTAATCGTAATGCAAATGTCTGGAGAGATCAATTGTATTCATTCCTGTATTGCTTCACCCTCTCCGTGGGTCGTGGGTTCGAACCTGCATGTGCAGCATGACTTGTCCCCGTGAATACATAAACTTTGACTCATGGCTTCCTAGCCACGATGGGCTGGTCATTTTACAAGTTAAGATTTAACCCAAAAAACTGTTGTAGGCAGAGATTAAGCCGCTTAGTGGACGATATATTATACAGAATAAAGTGCCATGAACATCGCTGGATTGCGTACACAAAAGCCAAACCTGTTAGCTTTACGTGGGGTGTATTGTTGTCCCGCCATATTGGCCAGCGTGGCTCTGCGTGTCGCTATGTCTCGACCTTTAATTACGTGCGATACACCTGCCCCCCCCCACGCCCTTCCATCCCTCCCCGGCCAGATAAATTGATCGCCGGAAGACCACCACGCCAGCCAGCCAGCCACTCAACCAGACCTGCGACCCACCCCACCACCCCCCAAGGCCCTTCCTACATTCATTTATACACACTGGAACCCCCACCACCAGCCAGGGTCTCTCTCACTGGCCTCCACCTTACACTCTCAACTCAACCTGTCCCTTGTCCTCCCCCACCTGCCCTCCTCCCCCCCCCCCCCCCCCTGCCTCCACATTCCCCAGACGGATTACCCGTGGCCGGTGTATGAGTGAGTGGGCTATTGAGCCCCTGGGGAGGTGTCAATACAGAAAGCCCCTTTTATTAATTGCGGCCTCTGGGAGCAGCGCCAGGGGAGGGGGGGGGGATCCAGCCGGGGGGGGGGCAGTAGTGGTTGTCGCGAGACAATGTAACGGCAAGAATGGAGATGGCAAGAAACCGGGGTGGTTGGGCGCAGGGCAAGGTGGGGTAGTGACAGGTGGGTGATGGTGAGCCCGGGAGGGTGTGATAGGGGGAGGGGTAGCGGGGGATGTTTTTATGTTAGGTTGAAATGTGGTTGTAGACTGTATTTAAAGGGCAGGGTGTGTGTGACGGGGTGGAGGTGGGGGTCTTGACGAGGGGGAATCATCGCGTAGTTTTCTGTCGATGAACCATAACGTGGTCGACTTCCGTAACCCCCCACCCGTCTGCCTACCTCCCTGCACCCCTACGTGTATACCATACAGTCCTGCATTTGGTATAAATTTATACTTATACTATTTATATCATAGATACTCTTTGAAATACTGCATATCAAAGAAAACAATATATTCCCTGCTGCATCCCTACCTACCCACTTGCCTGCTTCACCTGTAATAGAAAGACCTGCCCACCCCTTGACACTCCTGGTTTCGGCTGCCATTGACGTCCAGCGGATTTCCTCACCCCCCCCCCCGCCCTTCTGTCCCTCCGTGCGCCGTTCCGTTCCGTCCCTCCGTCCGTCCCTCCGTCTCTTGCCCCACCCCCCCCAATCTTCCTATTGTCCCTTCCGCAATGTATTTTTGCGCCGAGCGGAGTAGGCTCGAGCTGTCTTGTCGATTACTGCTGTTTTATGAGGCGGTCCATTGTGTATGTCGCTCCATCCCGAGCCGTGAGGTACACTTGACAAGGAACGGGGGAGGGAGGAGGTGGGTAGGAACTGGGGGTGTGGAGCGGGGGGGGGGGGGTGGAGTTCAAAAAAGTGTAACGCCAGACAATGCGACTAATTCGTTCTGGTGCCGTTTCCCTTGTATGGAGATAGTTTGTTTATGATTTGCCACATGACGTCACTTCCGCTGTGTACTTTTTGGTGTCTGTCTCAGCCACAGATGGCGAGATTGCTGTGTGTGTATTGGTGTCTGCCTCAGCCGCAGATGGCAGGAAGGCTGTGTGTGTATTGGTGTCTGCCTCAGCCACAGATGACGGGATGGCTGTGTGTGTGTGTTGGTGTCTGCCTCAGCCACAGATGACGGGATGGCTGTGTGTGTGTGTTGGTGTCTGCCTCAGCCACAGATGACGGAATGGCTGTGTGTGTGTGTTGGTGTCTGCCTCAGCCACAGATGACGGGAAGGCTGTTTGTGTATTGGTGTCTGCCTCAGCCACAGTTGGCGGGAAGGCTGTGTGTGTATTGGTGTCTGCCTCAGCCACAGATGGCGGGATGGGTGTGTGTTTATTGGTGTCTGCCTCAGCCACAGATGGCGGGATGGCTGTGTGTGTATTGGTGTCTGCCTCAGCCACAGATGACGGGATGGCTGTGTGTGTGTATTGGTGTCTGCCTCAGCCACAGATGGCGGGAAGGCTGTGTGTGTATTGGTGTCTGCCTCAGCCACAGATGGCGGGAAGGCTGTGTGTGTATTGGTGTCTGCCTCAGCCACAGATGACGGGAAGGCTGTGTGTGTATTGGTGTCTGCCTCAGCCACAGATGGCGGGAAGGCTGTGTGTGTATTGGTGTTTGCCTCAGCCACAGATTTGCTCTGAGGTCGCGCGCCTTATGCGGCATGGCGCGGTCGAACAATGATAGCTAGTTTATGGCCTTATCAACCTGTATCTGGAGGGCGCCTTCTCAGACTGAAGATCTCCCTTGATGAAGATTGACAGCCGTTGGTATTGATACCAGGCAACCGGCTCCCGTTTTTTTCCCCACCCCTCCGGTTTTTTTTATCATTGTTAATCTGCGCCTCGTCAACCAAGCCACGGCTAGTGTCTGGGCGCCACCAGCGCTCAGCGCGCAAGGTCAGGACTAAATGCAAAAACTGTGAGACAGATATTATCGACTGATCCGTCTGCTGGCATCCTCCCCCCCCCCCCCACCCACCCACACCCATACTCCACGCCGCTCACATTCTCCAGCAGCCGACCGAGAGGTTTTGGGCAACTGATGGCGTGGCTGTCTATATTGCCTTCGTCGTGATCGGGTTTGTCCGGGTTAGCTGGCCCATGTGGCTGGCCACACAGTGCGGCGTAAAATACCCGGTTCATCCATCAATATAATCAGAACGACCGCTCTCTCTCTTTATAAAGTTTATACAATACAAAACCCGCATTCTGCTACGGCGTGGCAGCGGCTCTGCAATGCAAGCCGCTCGCCAGCGCCTGAACAAGCAACCGAGGTTGGCGTAGTCACCCCCTTGCCTTGGGGGGAAGACTTCATGTGTTCGCTGCTGTACCTTGTGTGTGACAATCAATTGAAGGATGGCTGTAGTCCGGGATGAGGACAAGACTCCTCCCTTATGAAGATCGATGAGGACGCCGGCCCTCATACAACGTACCATGCTGATTGCTTGGCAATGAAGCGAGGCAATCATGTCCAAGCCACAATACCAGCGTAATAAACCACGACTTGCCTGGCTGGTTTTGTCTTTTCACATATTGCTTCTGCTTCTTTTCTTCATGTCTCTGTCTCTGTCTACGAATTGGTGCCCTTCGAGAGAGCGACTTTTGTGACAGCGTCTTCCCCAGTGCCAGGCCGGGTGGGCTGAGCGAGTGGCAATAAAGCCACGGACACACTGGCACCTTGTTTATGGCCTGTTCTTTCCCATATCAGTCTGGAGGTAATGTTCTGCACCGAGTTCACACCTAACGTCTGGTTGAATGAGACCAAAATGGACACTTCATTTATCTGTGAGAACCGCACAGGCAGTCATTTCAGGGGTGACGTGGCGATCTGCTTTTAGTGAAGTCAATTTTCAAGTAATTTTTTTTTTTTTTTTTTTTTTTTTAAGAAAGAGTAGATAGAAAACTTGACGCCAGCACCAAAGAAAAGCACGTTGTTTTGTATCAGCAAAAAACTGGTTTATACCGAAATCCATGTCAGGTCCTCTTTTCAGTCTAGAGACTGTTGTAGTGTTGTACATTTTTTCTGTTCATACGTTGATGGGGTGGAGTGGAGCCGTATTACAGCCGACTTTCATACCCGGGGCTTTAGTTCGGTATTTAGCAAACAGCGAGCGGCAATCAGCTGGCTTGACGCGCCCGGCCCGCATTATAGGTCCCCAGCAACACCCGATACGTGGGTATTACAGTTATTAGTGGACTCTCCGTGCCGATGGCAGAGGGCGCACCCCCGAGTTATTCCACGTGCTACTTCCCCCTCCCGCCAAGTTTATATAAGGACACGGGGAGATCATATTCTGTTGTCACCCTCACCCTCACCCCCCGCCCCCCTCCCACCACCCACCGTCCCTTGTCAAGTACCCCTCCAACCCACCAACCCCACCCCCTCGGAATACTGATTGGTGTCCCGGTCGTCCACTCCACCTTGCTTTCTGTACAGCTTAACATTGCTGGTACCACCACTACCACTGCCACCACCAGTATGATAACCACCACCACAACCCCACCACAACCGCCACCAGCCTTCATATCACACGTCGCGAGCACCACCACCATTTCCACCGCCCGCCACCGTCCACCTCCCACCCCCAAGAGCCGAGTCACAGGTCGGTCTCCTCGGGGTTTTGGCATGTTGGACGGCGATGCAGCTTGCGGCAAGGCTACCCCACCTCGCCGCTGTTTCGCCCCCCCCCACCCCTCAGCTCTTTCTTAACCCCCTCCCTCCCTCCCCCCACACCGATCCGTCTCCCCCTGCCCAGGACCAGCCAAGGCAGTTGACACTAATGTGGGACCCAACGTTGTTTGCCGGACAGACAGTCGTCATGGATTTTCCCCCATATGCTTGAAAAATGATTCCCTAACTCATTTCCTCGTTGACGTTGAGTAAGAACGAAAAGAACAAGGCAGCGACAGAGGAATGGAGGAGCGAGAGGCTGGGTGCGTGTGTGACTCTGGGGTTTTTGGGGGGTGGGGCGGGCCAGGGCGCGGCCGTGTAGATTATGATGCATGGAGAGCGAAAAACTGAGCGAACCGCTGTAGCCCAGTTGGTAAGTAGGCTGGTCTGCATCTAGACTCATTATGCTGGTCCCTGGAGGTCGCTCAGCACGGTTTAGCTTTCATGGACACGATAATGGCATAAAACAGAACTACTTTGAATGATGCGGGATGAACAAGATATCGCGGTGGGTTATTTTATGTCTTGGGGTGGGTAGAGGGAGGGAGATAGGGGGCAAAGGTGGGAGGTGAGGTAAGGGTATCGATGGAGATGTGAGGGGGTGGAGCCGGGGAGGGGGGGGGGAGGGGGGGTCGGGGGAATTGACCGATGTTTATGACTTAAAGGCTCTTTAACATAACGAGTATCATGATGAAGGTGGAAGGCCGGGTAGGAAATTGGCCGATGTTTATGACTTGAAGGCTCTTTAACATAACGAGTATCATGATGAAGGTGGAAGGCCGGGTGGGAAACTGGCCGATGTTTATGATTGACGAAGAGACCATGACACACACTGCAACAGTCGGCCTTAACCTGGGAACCTTTTTACGCACCCCGTCTCCGTCCCACCCCCCGACCGGAACATCCCACCCACCCCCATCCCCAAACCGGACCATCCCAACGAACCTCTACGCTCCTACACCGCAACCCCCCGCGCCCCCCGTGCCACCCGTTGTCGCCGATAGAGACCCCCAGAACGAGGCTGCATGGGCGTTAGCTAAATATGATCGGCGTTGGAAGACAATAGCGAGGTGATCGATTTCTGCTCAGCGGTCTGCTCAGCGGTCTGCTCAGCGCATTGGCTGGGGCTGTAACTCCACAGGGCATCGGTCTTTTTATGTACGTCTCCTCACCCCCCCACCCCCCGGCAAGGTTACTGCCGCAAGGTCATTCGCATGGTACCGGCTTTACCACAGTATAAGGGATGTTGCCGTAGATATTGAGGAAGACAATCGTATTGCCTGGGAGACACATACGCGACATCTTCTTTGCAGGACTCCTTGCCTCCGTTGCATTTAGTAAAATAAAGGCACCTATTTCTTTCTTTTAATCCTTGTTGGTCTAATGGATAGGTAGATACTTAGAGTAAAAGCTCGTCGTAACGACGCCGCCGGGACCTCATAAATCCTTTCCTGACGATGTCTATACTGATATAGTATGGTGAAGATTGCTGACTCAGCTGGTTGCTGCTGATGGCGCTGGTTGCTGTTGATGGCGCTGGTTGCTGCTGATGGCGCTGGTTGCTGCTGATGGCGCTGGTTGCTGCTGATGGTGCTGGTTGCTACTGATGGCGCTAGTTGCAGCTGCTGGCGCTAGTTGCTGCTGATGGCGCTGGTTGCTGCTGATGGGGCTGGTTGCAGCTGCTGACGCTAGTTGCTGCTGATGGCGCTGGTTGCTGCTGATGGCGCTGGTTGCTGCTGATGGCGCTAGTTGCAGCTGCTGTCGCTAGTTGCTGCTGATGGCGCTGGTTGCTGCTGATGGCGCTGGTTGCTGTTGATGGCGCTGGTTGCTGCTGATGGCGCTGGTTGCTGCTGACTCAGCTGGTTGCTGCTGATGGCGCTGGTTGCTGCTGATGGCGCTGGTTGCTGTTGATGGCGCTGGTTGCTGTTGATGGCGCTGGTTGCTGCTGATGGCGCTGGTTGCTGCTGATGGCGCTGGTTGCTGTTGATGGCGCTGGTTGCTGCTGATGGCGCTGGTTGCTGCTGATGGCGCTGGTTGCTGCTGACTCAGCTGGTTGCTGCTGATGGCGCTGGTTGCTGTTGATGGCGCTGGTTGCTGCTGATGGCGCTGGTTGCTGTTGATGGCGCTGGTTGCTGCTGATGGCGCTGGTTGCTGCTGATGGCGCTGGTTGCTGCTGATGGCGCTGGTTGCTGTTGATGGCGCTGGTTGCTGCTGATGGCGCTGGTTGCTGCTGATGGCGCTGGTTGCTGCTGATGGTGCTGGTTGCTACTGATGGCGCTAGTTGCAGCTGCTGGCGCTAGTTGCTGCTGATGGCGCTGGTTGCTGCTGATGGGGCTGGTTGCAGCTGCTGACGCTAGTTGCTGCTGATGGCGCTGGTTGCTGCTGATGGCGCTGGTTGCTGCTGATGGCGCTAGTTGCAGCTGCTGTCGCTAGTTGCTGCTGATGGCGCTGGTTGCTGCTGATGGCGCTGGTTGCTGTTGATGGCGCTGGTTGCTGCTGATGGCGCTGGTTGCTGCTGACTCAGCTGGTTGCTGCTGATGGCGCTGGTTGCTGCTGATGGCGCTGGTTGCTGTTGATGGCGCTGGTTGCTGTTGATGGCGCTGGTTGCTGCTGATGGCGCTGGTTGCTGCTGATGGCGCTGGTTGCTGTTGATGGCGCTGGTTGCTGCTGATGGCGCTGGTTGCTGCTGATGGCGCTGGTTGCTGCTGATGGCGCTGGTTGCTGTTGATGGCGCTGGTTGCTGCTGATGGCGCTGGTTGCTGCTGATGGCGCTGGTTGCTGCTGACTCAGCTGGTTGCTGCTGATGGCGCTGGTTGCTGTTGATGGCGCTGGTTGCTGCTGATGGCGCTGGTTGCTGTTGATGGCGCTGGTTGCTGCTGATGGCGCTGGTTGCTGCTGATGGCGCTGGTTGCTGCTGATGGCGCTGGTTGCTGTTGATGGCGCTGGTTGCTGCTGATGGTGCTGGTTGCTGCTGATGGCGCTGGTTGCTGCTGATGGCGCTGGTTGCTGCTGATGGCGCTGGTTGCTGCTGATGGCGCTGGTTGCTGCCGATGGCGCTGGTTGCTGCTGATGGCGCTGGTTGCTGTTGATGGCCCTGGTTGCTGCTGATGGCGCTGGTTGCTGTTGATGGCGCTGGTTGCTGCTGATGGCGCTGGTTGCTGCTGATGGCGCTGGTTGCCGCTGATGGCGCTGGTTGGTGCTGATGGCGCTGGTTGCAGCTGATGGCGCTGGTTGCTGCTGATGGATGATGGTAATGACGATGATGACGACAATATGGATGATGGTAATGGAGATGATGGCTGTGGTGATGACGACGATGAAGGTGATCGTAATAGTGATGTTGACAAAACAATGCAGATGATGACGATAACTTTATTATTAATGGCAGTGGCTCTGTTGGCACTGGCCTGATAGAGGGGTGTCCCCCGCCTCTCATTGAACACTCATCAACCCGCAGCACCAGTCGCGGGACGTGTATTCAGCTGTTTGAAACGAAAGGGGAAGCCAGCCGCTGAGGGGGAAGAGGTGGCGAGGGACGGGACCCGATGTTTGATAAGGCATGGCCAATGGTATGGCAAGGGTAGAGGGGAGGGGGGGCGTGGCTTTGTTGGTGTGCGGCTCGTATTCCGGTTGTGTGTTTGTCCCCCTCCCCTCTCCGACCTCCCCCCTCGGACCTCAGGTCTCTCATCTTCCTTGCTGGCGCCCCTCACATCCGGTCCGCCAGGCTGTGGTTGAAAGGCTTCTTCATTTGCACATGATCTGCGGGTAGATGGGGCGGGGAAGGATGGGGTGGGGTGTGGTGGGGTAGTGTTTGGTTAGGCGGCAGATGTGAAGACGGGGACCGACTGGCCGACGATATCTGCCCTCCGTCAGGGGAAGGCAAGCAGGTCATGCCGTCTTGAAGCTATACGCCGACGTATCCTGGTGGTGACTGTGGTCGCGATGGCTCTGACCCCCATCCCTCCCTCCCCCTCCCTTCCTCCCTCCCGTCCTTCCTCCCTCCTCTCTCTCTCTCTGTCTGTCCCTGTCCTCTCGTCTTGTTAGTTCTCTAGATCCATCTGTCCAAGTCAGTATGACCGGATGCCACGAGGCTCTTACATAAGGGTGCTCGCCTGCCACACATATATCTGCCTTATTAGTGGCGAGAACGTCTTGCGTTATTGGCCTCCCTAGACCGGACCGCTGGCTCATGGATTGCGTTGTCGCTTCTGCCCCTTCAATTCTAGTGCCCCATTCCCCAAACCCCGCCCAGCTGGGCTACCCACGCCCCCCCCCCCCTCCCCCCTCCCTCACTGCCCTAGGCCTGACCTCGGCCTGACCTCTGTTCCGTATGTGTATTCTCGTTGCTGCACTTACTATTGCCAACGTCCTCTGCCCCCCCCCCGCCCCCCGCCCCCGCCCACTGTGTCTCCCCCTCACCCCTCTGTGACCCCCGCTCTTCCCACTCTCCCCCACCCCCCGCTGCGCCCATCGCCTGCCCCTTCCTGTCCACCCTTAGTCAAGTGGATCTCCATCGATACGCTATTGACACGGTGTGATCGCTCAGCCCTTGTCCAGTCACCCGAGAGCCACGCCGCCTGCTTCTCAAACCTCCCCCCTCCCCCCGCCCCCACCCACACCACTCCTAACATCTCGCTGACCGCAGCCGCTGGGGGGCTTGGGTTGGGAGGAGGCGACGGGCTGACCGTGGCAGACCACTGCCGTGTGTGTTAATTACTCGCCGCTGGCGCCTCCCAGCGGGTCATCAGCGAAGCCGCTCACTCCTTCCCGTCCGGTCGCCGCGGCGCATTGTTATCGTGGGGGCGCTATTTACTACGTGCGCCGTATCAATCTCACCCCAACAGAGGGCCGTGACTCCTGTCGGGGCTGTGCGTCCCTCCTCGTCTCTCTCTGTTCCCCTCTTGTCCTGCCACTGTTGTCAGTGCAGCTGATTCCCATTGAATCCCACCAGGTGCCGCCACGGTCGCTGTCTGGCTCGTTTCTTGGGCCCTTTTCGTGTCTCTCAGCAGGCGGCGCTAGCTGCGTTTTCGCCGCCTCCCTGTGGCTGGTTCCCTGCGCTCTCTCTGTCAGATTTGGCCCCCATCTTACCTCCACCGGATGGTTCTGCCGTCTGTCTGTTAGTCTGACAGGCTGGTTCCCTGCCTGCTGCTGCTGCTGCTGCACCGCCGTCGCCGCGGCCCACAGCACTCCATCGGCCGCAGTGACAGCGCTCCCCACCACCACAACCCCTCTAGGCTGGTTTCTCTGCCTGTGTGTGAGTGTGTGTGTGTACCATTCTCCATGCTCCACTCTCCTCCCGCATAGTTAATGTCAACCAAGCTGTGGGGATAGCGAGTCCGGCGCCGAGTGTGAGTGGAAGTCGGGTCGGTCGGTGGCTAGCCCTGCCGCTCTCCTCCCTCGTCCCGGTCCCGCCACCATTGTAGTGTCCCGCATGCACTGTGCACTAGGACCAGGCTCGGTCTGGCTTAGCGGGCTACCCGGGGCTAGAAGCGGGCTTGGGTTGGGTTGTCCTGGCCTGGGTTGGGCTGGTCTGGCTTGCGTTCGGCTGCATGGCCTGGGTTGGGTTGGCCTGGCTTGGGTTTGCCTGGGTCTTATCTGGGCTGGCTAGGTTGGTTGCAGGCGAATTGAAGGCATTGTGCATTGACGATTGATGCTTGGCGAGGCTGGGGGACGTGGAGTCGTTGTGGTTGTGTCGTCGGCAGGTCGTCGGGACGAGAGGAGAGCGGAAAAACGCCCCCCCCCCACCCCTGTGGTAGCGTACCCCCAGCGCCAGCCAAGTGACCATGGCCAGGGGGGGCTCTATTGATGCTATATAAGGAAGAAGAAGAAAAAGAAGAGGATGAGGTGAAGGTGGTGGCGCGGGGGTAACGAGATATCAAGAAAGAGGGATAGAGAGAGATAGAGAGAGAGAGAGAGAGAGAGAGAGAGAGAGAGAGCGAAAGAGGACGGGTTATTGTTGTCGCCAGCGGCAGGTCAGCACGCCCTCTGTCGTGAGAGAGTGTCACCTTGTCCTGTTGTGTCCCGGCTCGCTGTCTGTTTGTAAGTGGCCAGGCCACCAAGTCAGTCGTGGTTGATTGGTATCACTCGCCAGCAGCCGCAGCAGCAGCAGCAGCAGCAGTAGCAGCAGCCGCAGCCGCGTGAGAAAAGGGAGGGGGTCGGGGCAGCCTTGTGCCAAGTGCTGTGCTCATCCACAGCCTGTATCAGTTCTCCTCTGTCCCGTGCCGTCCTGTCCTATCCCATCTCACCCGCCACCCCCGACCGCCCCCACCCCTGCCCACCTCCCCTCCGCCCCTATAAGGGACTGCCTGCCTGGCTGACTGACTGGCTGGCTGGCTGGCCGGCTGACTGCATACCGAACGGAACCCTCGGCCGCCCGACTGCCCGGGTCGACCATCAGCCGCAGCAGCAGCCGCAGCAGCAGCAGCCGCCGCCGCGGAAGCCTCAGAAGCAACCAGAAAAGCTGCAGTGCGGGACAGGGTGACACGGGTTGGTTGGCGGCAGAGCCACTGGACATTGCCGCGCGCCTGTCGGACATATCACCCCCCCGCCCCCCACTCTCCTCCCCCCATCCCTGACCCCCCTGGCCCCACGGAGCGGCGACCGGGAGGATATCCTGCACCCTGCATAATGCTCCCTCCTTGTGAGAGCAGCAACACATGGACCAAGTAGGCAGGGGATCCACGGGACTCCATGGCATCCTGCCCGACACACCCCCTGGGGCGGCGTGGCTAGGCCAGGCCAGGCCAGGATAAGCAAGCAGGCCAGGTCAGGCTAGGCTAGGCTAGGCTAGGCTAGGCTAGGCTGGTACCTCTCACCTACATACCTACCTACTTTATACGGTCGCCCGGTGCAGATGCCCCTGGGTACATATCCTGGACCGTGGTCACCCCCGAGGCACCGTCCATCGTCTGGAAGTCAACGAAGGCGAGGGTGTGGCATTGGTGCACCTAGTACGTGAAACAGGACGTCGAACCTGAGAAACGGGAATCATCCATCCCTCCATCCATCCATCCATCCCTCCCTCCATTCATTCATTCAGTCAGCGAGTCAGTCGTTCATTCAGCCATCCATTCACTGCACTCACACATGTACTTGGCTCCACAACACACATACGGGGCCATACCCCATACCCAGACCTGGGGAGAGTGGGTGCTCGGTGCCGTCTCGGACCCCCATTCGTCCACAGCATGTGGCGGACGCCCCGCCGTACACCGCTAGGATACCACGCGAGGACGAGAACCACGCCGAGGACCACGCCGACGCCGCCGACGGCAGGAAGGCCATCATGGATAGCGGCCGCCGCGGAGGCGAGGCGGCGGGGGTGGGCAGGGTGGTGACCGCGTGCTCCCACGGCGGGCGATGCTCGGGGTACCCAGTGCAGTCGGGGACCCTCGGATAGGGATTACAACACATCACCACCGCCACTCGACGTCCGCCCCTCCCCCCCCCGCGGCCACGCCGTGTACTGCTGGGGGCCGACCGCCGCCCGCCGCCGCCGCCGCCGCCGCCGACACATCCCCCAGTCTCGGGGACGGTCGGCCGGGGCTCACTGTCTGTTTGCTTCCCCCCCCCCCCTCTGTCCGTCCCTGTCTTCGGGGCGTTTGTTGTAGGCCATAGAGGCTTCGGTGAGTGAGCTGTGCTGCTGAGCATTTTCCCCCCCACCCCCAGTCCCCCACCCCCTCGTCCCCAGCCCCCCACCCCCCTCGTCCCTTTTCCCAGCACTCCACCCCCCTTGTCCCAATCCCCAGCCCTCCATTCCCCTCGTCCCATCCCGCCCCGCCCCGCGGCCCGTGACAGCCACCATGCTGTGGCGAGCTGCCGTCGACGTTTAGGAGTTCAACGTGGACCACATTGGAGTATCGTGTTGTGTAGTGCCGTGCCTTGCCGTGCCGTGTCGCTGCCATCGGATATTGTTGTTGTATGGCCGACCCATCTTGATAGGCCCATCGGGCAGGTAGGTGACATTGCCTTCGTCTTCTCCGTCCAACTCTTCAGCCATCCTTCCCTTCCTCTTTCATCAAGCAGCGCTGCAATGGCTCAGGGCTAAGCCAACCCAGGGTAACATTACGTCTGAAAAAAACTAATTGGGCTTTGAAGTGAGACTTGAAGTGTTCAATTAGAAAGGCATATAATATGTCTTTAAAGTCTTCGATGTGAAAGGGACATTGGGAGGTTGTCCGTCGAGATTGAGTTGATATCGAGAGCGCACCAGGGTGGGGGGAGGGGGGTAGAAGTGCATTGTGGGATGGGCGATAATGCCGGCACTTGACGCTGGGAAGGGCACGCGTGCAGCCGTCGCTGCAAGGGCCCTGGGAACACACGAGTCGCCGGTATTAATGTGCCGCTCCATTATTGATTGCAGCGCTATGCGGCGGCACTGCTGGGTGAAACCCGTAGATAATCCCT
>OZ025249.1:12920739-12951927 GCA_964019135.1 Arenicola marina
TCATGCCTATGGTTGTGCCAGCCTTCTACTGCTGTCATCATGCCTATGGCTGTGCCAGCATACTACTGTTGTCATCATGCCTATGGTTGTGCCAGCCTTCTACTGCTGTCATAATGCCTATGGTTGTGCCAGCCTTCTACTGCTGTCATCATGCCTATGGCTGTGCCAGCCTTCTACTGCTGTCATCATGCCTATGGCTGTGCCAGCCTACTACTGCTGTCATCATGCCTATGGTTGTGCCAGCATACTACTGTTGTCATCATGCCTATGGCTGTGCCAGCCTTCTACTGCTGTCATCATGCCTATGGTTGTGCCAGCATACTACTGTTGTCATCATGCCTATGGCTGTGCCAGCCTTCTACTGCTGTCATCATGCCTATGGTTGTGCCAGCCTTCTACTGCTGTCATCATGCCTATGGTTGTGCCAGCCTTCTACTGCTGTCATCATGCCTATGGCTGTGCCAGCCTTCTACTGCTGTCATCATGCCTATGGTTGTGCCAGCCTTCTACTGCTGTCATCATGCCTATGGTTGTGCCAGCCTTCTACTGCTGTCATCATGCCTATGGTTGTGCCAGCCTTCTACTGCTGTCATCATGCCTATGGTTGTGCCAGCCTTCTACTGCTGTCATCATGCCTATGGTTGTGCCAGCATACTACTGTTGTCATCATGCCTATGGCTGTGCCAGCCTTCTACTGCTGTCATCATGCCTATGGTTGTGCCAGCCTTCTACTGCTGTCATCATGCCTATGGTTGTGCCAGCCTTCTACTGCTGTCATCATGCCTATGGTTGTGCCAGCATACTACTGTTGTCATCATGCCTATGGCTGTGCCAGCCTTCTACTGCTGTCATCATGCCTATGGTTGTGCCAGCCTTCTACTGCTGTCATCATGCCTATGGCTGTGCCAGCCTTCTACTGCTGTCATCATGCCTATGGTTGTGCCAGCATACTACTGCTGTCATCATGCCTATGACTGTGCCAGCCTTCTACTGCTGTCATCATGCCTATGGTTGTGCCAGCCTTCTACTGCTGTCATCATGCCTATGGTTGTGCCAGCCTTCTACTGCTGTCATCATGCCTATGGTTGTGCCAGCCTTCTACTGCTGTCATCATGCCTATGGTTGTGCCAGCATACTACTGTTGTCATCATGCCTATGGCTGTGCCAGCCTTCTACTGCTGTCATCATGCCTATGGTTGTGCCAGCCTTCTACTGCTGTCATCATGCCTATGGTTGTGCCAGCCTTCTACTGCTGTCATCATGCCTATGGTTGTGCCAGCCTTCTACTGCTGTCATCATGCCTATGGTTGTGCCAGCCTTCTACTGCTGTCATCATGCCTATGGTTGTGCCAGCATACTACTGTTGTCATCATGCCTATGGCTGTGCCAGCCTTCTACTGCTGTCATCATGCCTATGGTTGTGCCAGCCTTCTACTGCTGTCATCATGCCTATGGTTGTGCCAGCCTTCTACTGCTGTCATCATGCCTATGGTTGTGCCAGCATACTACTGTTGTCATCATGCCTATGGCTGTGCCAGCCTTCTACTGCTGTCATCATGCCTATGGTTGTGCCAGCCTTCTACTGCTGTCATCATGCCTATGGCTGTGCCAGCCTTCTACTGCTGTCATCATGCCTATGACTGTGCCAGCATACTACTGCTGTCATCATGCCTATGACTGTGCCAGCCTACTACTGCTGTCATCATGCCTATGACTGTGCCAGCCTACTACTGCTGTCATCATGCCTATGACTGTGCTCTGATCACCCCGAGTAAACCTTACGTGCCCCCCCCCCTCCTTGTACCATGGCTGTGCTCTGATCACCCCGAGTAAACCTTACGTGCCCCCCCCCCCCAACCTCCGACCATGTTGTGGTCGTAGTGCGAAGCCTTAGGTCTTATGTCGGTCGGTCCTGCGATGGGCTTTGTTAAATCACATCGCTGAGTGCCCTTCCCCCAGGCCACATTGTAGACAGTCCTTTCCTTCAAGTGTTGGTCCATCTCTTCTGTGGTATGGAGAACCCCTCCCCATCCTCTATCTCCCCCTCCCCCTTCCCCCCTCCCCCTGCCCCTCCCCCTCCTCCATCTCCCCCTCCCCCTCCCCCTGCCTCTCCCCTTCCTCCATCTCCCCCTCCCCTTCCGCCTTCCCCTCCCCCCCTCCCCCTCCCCCATTTCCCCTCTCATCGCAGCCCTCACTTCAGACAGTCCGGGGTTGTTGTGTTGTGGCCGATGTTTTCTGTGCATTGATTTAAAAGGCCGACATCGATGGAGTGGTTGCGGTGGAGGTGGCGGTGCTGGGGGTGATGGTGGTACTGGAGGGGGGGGGGGGGCGGTGTTGGTGGTGGGCCAGAGGCAGGGGAGATCCATATACCCTGTCAGTCTGGTGGGTAGTGCGGTGTGAGCCAGGGCCCTTTATTGCGCTGATGTCCCTGTCACTGCTGGCCCCTTACCATTGGGGGACCCTCGCCGGAGTCCATGGGCTCCAGCCATACACTGCTGGCCCCTTACCATTGGGCGACCCTCGCCGGAGTCCATGGGTTCCATCCATACACTGCTGGCCTCTTACCATTGGGCGACCCTCGCCGGAGTCCATGGGCTCCATCCATACACTGCTGGCCCCTTACCATTGGGCGACCCTCGCCGGAGTCCATGGGCTCCATCCATACACTGCTGGCCCCTTACCATTGGGCGACCCTCGCCGGAGTCCATGGGCTCAATCCATACACTGCTGGCCTCTTACCATTGGGGGACCCTCGCCGGAGTCCATGGGCTCCATCCATACACTGCTGGCCCCTTACCATTGGGCGATCCTCGCCGGAGTCCATGGGTTCCATCCATACACTGCTGGCCCCTTACCATTGGGCGACCCTCGTCGGAGTCCATGGGCTCCAGCCATACACTGCTGGCCCCTTACCATTGGGCGACCCTCGCCGGAGTCCATGGGCTCCATCCATACACTGCTGGCCCCTTACCATTGGGCGATCCTCGCCGGAGTCCATGGGTTCCATCCATACACTGCTGGCCCCTTACCATTGGGCGACCCTCGTCGGAGTCCATGGGCTCCATCCATACACTGCTGGCCTCTTACCATTGGGCGACCCTCGCCGGAGTCCATGGGCTCCATCCATACACTGCTGGCCCCTTACCATTGGGCGACCCTCGTCGGAGTCCATGGGCTCCATCCATACACTGCTGGCCCCTCTACCATTGGGCGACCCTCGCCGGAGTCCATGGGCTCCATCCATACACTGCTGGCCCCTTACCATTAGGGGACCCTCGCCGGAGTCCATGGGCTCCATCCATACACTGCTGGCCCCTTACCATTGGGCGACCCTCGCCGGAGTCCATGGGCTCCATCCATACACTGCTGGCCCCTTACCATTGGACGACCCTCGCCGGAGTCCATGGGCTCCATCCATACACTGCTGGCCCCTTACCATTGGGCGACCCTCGTCAGCACGGTGTGGTGTGTCGCTCTGGGGGTGACGTCTTCACGAGTATCTACCGGGGTGGGGGCACTACCTGCCTCTCTGCGTCCCCGTCCCTCTGTACCTGTCCCTCTACACCACTGTCCCTGTAGCCCTGTCCTCTACACCCCTGTCCCTGTCTCCCTGTCCCTCTACATCCCTGTCCCTATATCCCTGTCTCTGTGTATCTGTCCATCTGCATCCCTGTCCCCGTGTACCTGTCCCTCTACATTCATGGCCATCTCTATCCATGCCCCTCTACCCCAGTTCCTCTATCCATGTCCCTCTACCCCGGTTCCTCTATCCATGTCCCTCTACCCCGGTTCCTCTATCCATGCCCCTCTACCCCAGTTCCTCTATCCATGTCCCTCTACCCCGGTTCCTCTATCCATGTCCCTCTACCCCGGTTCCTCTATCCATGTCCCTCTACCCCGGTTCCTCTATCCATGTCCCTCTACCTCGGTTCCTCTATCCATGTCCCTCTACCCCGGTTCCTCTATCCATGTCCCTCTACCCCGGTTCCTCTATCCATGTCCCTCTACCCCGGTTCCTCTATCCATGTCCCTCTACCCCAGTTCCTCTATCCATGCCCCTCTACCCCAGTTCCTTTATCCATGTCCCTCTACCCCAGTTCCTTTATCCATGTCCCTCTACCCCGGTTCCTCTATCCATGTCCCTCTACCCCGGTTCCTCTATCCATGTCACTCTACCCCAGTTCCTCTATCCATGTCCCTCTACCCCGGTTCCTCTATCCATGCCCCTCTACCCCGGTTCCTCTATCCATGCCCCTCTACCCCAGTTCCTCTATCCATGTCCCTCTACCCCGGTTCCTCTATCCATGTCCCTCTACCCCGGTTCCTCTATCCATGTCCCTCTACCCCGGTTCCTCTATTCCTATCCCTCTACCCGTGTCCCCTATCTGTCCATGCCCCTCCACCTTCATGTCCCTGTGTCGTCGTCCCTATATCAATGTGCCTATGTATCAATGTCTCTCTCTTTTCATTCCCGGTTTCCTCTCTTTCTACCCTCTCCTCGCTCTGTCGGTCTGGCTCTCCATCCGCTTGTCTCTCCCTCTGTCTCAGACCCTCTATCATCTCACTCTTCTAGCCTTTCCTCTATTTCTGTCTTGCTCCCTCCCTTCTACTTCTCTCTGTTCCTCCCTCTCTTCTACCTCTCTATCGCATCATCTTTCTTCCTCTCTCTCCTCTCTGACCCTCGCTGTCTCCTCTCTGACCCTCGCTGTCTCCTCCTCTCTGACCCTCGCTGTCTCCTCCTCTCTGACCCTCGCTGTCTCATCCTCTCTGACCCTCGCTGTCTCATCCTCTCTGACCCTCGCTGTCTCATCCTCTCTGACCCTCGCTGTCTCCTCCTCTCTGACCCTCGCGGTCTCCTCCTCTCTGACCCTCGTTGTCTCATCCTCTCTGACCCTAGCTGTCTCCTCCTCTCTGACCCTCGCTGTCTCATCCTCTCTGACCCTCGCTGTCTCATCCTCTCTGACCCTAGCTGTCTCCTCCTCTCTGACCCTCGCTGTCTCATCCTCGCTGACCCTCGCTGTCTCATCCTCTCTGACCCTCGCTGTCTCATCCTCTCTGATCCTCGCTGTCTCATCCTCTCTGACCCTCGCTGTCTCATCCTCTCTGACCCTAGCTGTCTCCTCCTCTCTGACCCTCGTTGTCTCATCCTCTCTGACCCTCGCTCTGTCTCCTGTTTCTCGCTGGTTCGCCGCCCAGTAACGACCGTCTGATGTACAGTCGACGGGTCCGCCGGCTTGACGGGTTGTTGCTGTTGGGCGATGGTGGTGGTGGGGGTGGTGTTACGGTTGTGTCGAGCTACTGGCGGTGGCGATTTTGATGGTGGGATGGTGGTGGTGGTGGTGTTACTGTTGTGTCGAGCTGCTGGCGGTGGCGATGGTGGTGTTACTGTTGTGTCGAGTTGCTAGCGGTTGGGATGGTGGTGGTGGGGTGGTGGTGGTGGTGTTACTGTTGTGTCGAGTTGCTGGCGGTTGGGATGGTGGTGGTGGGATGGTGGTGGTGGTGGTGGTGGTGGTGGTGTTACTGTTGTGTCGAGTTGCTGGCGGTGGGGACTCCCTTTCCCCTTTCTGCGGTCTTTGAAAGGGGCGAGTTCTCCGCAGCCACTGATCGCGTGCCGCTGTCACTTAGCAAGGGGAGCTGGCCAGCGAAAAAGGATGTCGGAAACTCGGTGCCAGGCAGCCATTACCCCTCCTCGCCCCCCTCTCCCCCCCCCCCCCCTCCGCTCGTCTACTCGCTCTCCCTCTCCCTCTCCCTCTCCCTCTTTATGTATCCCCGACCGACTCCTACACCCACCCCTACCCTCCCTTCCTCCCTCCCTCCCCCTCTATCGCTCTATCTCCGACCGACCCCTGCGCACCCCTCCCCCTACCCCCCCCCCCTTGTCGTCCGTCCCCCGGTCCTCTACCTGGCCATATGAAACCCTATCTCTCCCACCTGCTGTGTGGCCCCTGTCAGCCAAGGACGGTGAGAAGAGGAGCATTCTGATGGCTATATCGACCCGTCCATGTCGATAAGAAGACAATTCCGCGAGATGGTCGAAGGTGTTGACTCAGCAGCGGGCGACCTTTCCCTCCGCCTTGCCATCCACCCACGTCCTCCCCTTTAGCAGGCGTCTTGAAAAACAAGTCCCCAACGGCATATCCTAAGTGGCCTGTCATGTGCTACATGCCCTTAAAGGCGCCTCGTCAGATGGCCTGCACTGTATGGCAGACCCTTACCGGCGCCTCGTCAGATGGCCGACACTGTATGGCAGACCCTTACCGGCGCCTCCTCAGATGGCCTACACTGTATGGCAGACCCCTAACGGTGCCTCCCCAGATGGCCTACACTCTACGGCAGACCCTTAACGGCGTCTCCCCAGATGGCCTGCACTGTATGGCAGACCCTTACCGGCGCCTCCTCAGATGGCCTACACTGTATGACAGGCCCTTAACGGCGTCTCCCCAGATGGCCTGCACTGTATGGCAGACCCTTACCGGCGCCTCCTCAGATGGCCTACACTGTATGGCAGACCCCTAACGGTGCCTCCCCAGATGGCCTACACTCTACGGCAGACCCTTAACGGCGTCTCCCCAGATGGCCTGCAGATCCGGTATGAGCCAGCTATCTATATAGACCGGCCGATGGAGCTGACCTCAGCAACCCGACCGGACCATTAAAACGGAATCGATGTCAGTTTGAGTTTGTCTCATTTTCGGGTCTGTGATTGGAAACACTACGCCCCCCCCCCCCTCCACCCCTCCCCCCGGCGCCCTCAGACTCCTTCAAACCCCTTCAGACCCCTTTCAGACAGCCCTCAGACCTCCCTGAGAGCCACGCCCCCCTGGAGACCCCCCTCCTGAGACCCCCCCCCCCTCCCCTGACCTGAGACCCGCTCTGCCCCCGGTCCTCCCCTTTCAGGCTGTTTGTCTTTCGTAAGTTAAAAGTACCCCTCCCGAACCCACCCAATTTTAGCCTACGATGTAGGGATTGGTTTGTGCCATCTCTGTGCACACACATGGTGGCACACACTGATATAAAAGGATGAAACGGCCCCGGACACAGATGGGATTTGAACCCGCTACCGGTTGGTCGGCAGTCGAGGACGGTAATTTGTAGAACGCGGCGGCTCCTGTGTAACGTTAACGCTAGCCAGGCATGCCACCGGTATATTGTCTACAGTCTACTGTCACAAACGATGAGGCAGGTTAATGTGGCGTATAGGGGGTAGAGACACTGAGAACCTTCTGGTTAACGTACACAAGCACCAGTGAGAATTGCAAAAAATGGCCTCCAACAAACTGCTCATGCTTCCCCTATCCTTGGGCGTGACGTGTGTTATCTCCTACACTCACGCAGACAGGACGGGTTACAGGACGGCTCATGCTTCCCCTATACTTGGGCGTGACGTGTGTTATCTCCTACACTCACGCAGACAGGACGGGTTACAGGACGGCTCATGCTTCCCCTATACTTGGGCGTGACGTGTGTTATCTCCTACACTCACACAGACAGGACGGGTTACAGGACGGCTCATGCTTCCCCTATACTTGGGCGTGACGTGTGTTATCTCCTACACTCACACAGACAGGACGGGTTACAGGACGGCTCATGCTTCCCCTATACTTGGGCGTGACGTGTGTTATCTCCTACACTCACACAGACAGGACGGGTTACAGGACGGGTCATGCTTCCCCTATCCTTGGGCGTGACGTGTGTTATCTCCTACACTCACACAGACAGGACGGGTTACAGGACGGCTCATGCTTCCCCTATACTTGGGCGTGACGTGTTTTATCTCCTACACTCACACAGACAGGACGGGTTACAGGACGGCTCATGCTTCCCCTATCCTTGGGCGTGACGTGTGTTATCTCCTACACTCACACAGACAGGACGGGTTACAGGACGGGTCATGCTTCCCCTATACTTGGGCGTGACGTGTGTTATCTCCTACACTCACGCAGACAGGACGGGTTACAGGACGGCTCATGCTTCCCCTATACTTGGGCGTGACGTGTGTTATCTCCTACACTCACGCAGACAGGACGGGTTACAGGACGGCTCATGCTTCCCCTATACTTGGGCGTGACGTGTGTTATCTCCTACACTCACGCAGACAGGACGGGTTACAGGACGGCTCATGCTTCCCCTATACTTGGGCGTGACGTGTGTTATCTCCTACACTCACGCAGACAGGACGGGTTACAGGACGGCTCATGCTTCCCCTATCCTTGGGCGTGACGTGTGTTATCTCCTACACTCACACAGACAGGACGGGTTACAGGACGGGTCATGCTTCCCCTATACTTGGGCGTGACGTGTGTTATCTCCTACACTCACGCAGACAGGACGGGTTACAGGACGGCTCATGCTTCCCCTATACTTGGGCGTGACGTGTGTTATCTCCTACACTCACGCAGACAGGACGGGTTACAGGACGGCTCATGCTTCCCCTATACTTGGGCGTGACGTGTGTTATCTCCTACACTCACGCAGACAGGACGGGTTACAGGACGGCTCATGCTTCCCCTATACTTGGGCGTGACGTGTGTTATCTCCTACACTCACACAGACAGGACGGGTTACAGGACGGCTCATGCTTCCCCTATACTTGGGCGTGACGTGTGTTATCTCCTACACTCACGCAGACAGGACGGGTTACAGGACGGCTCATGCATCTGAATGTGTCAATTTCCATGGTTACCGCCAATGGTTCGCGTCGCAACTCTCGGCTTTGTCTCGTTGGGACGAGATTTTCCTCTCTGGAGATTCCCTAGAGAACACTGTTCTGCGATAGATCAGATGTCATTGTATTGTATGACTGAGGTTGACCTCGGTGTTCCCGTACTACCCCCCCCCCCTCCTTCCGCCCGCCCCCCCACCCCCCCCAGGTATGTATGTGATGGCCTCTTATGTGCACGCAGGACGCTTGTATGTTCTGCCCTCCACCACCCTCAGTCTCCCCCCCCCCTTGCCTTCACCCCCCCAATCGCTTGCTCTTTTCTGTCGAGTGGATATTAGGGTGATGCATTATGACCTTGACCTTGCGTGAGTGGCAGGGAGCCCCTGAGCCGTCTCTCGGGACGAGAGGTAACCAAGGTCGTCGCTGAGGGGTGAGGACGAAGGGTGGGGGGGGGGAGAAAGCGTGGCGGGGGCTGGGGGGGGGGGGTGTCACGCGACCGGTGTGGATTTGTGAGGAAATCTCTACCGGGGTCAGATTTAGGTTTACCGCTCGCGTTTATCTACTCCACCCCCTCCCCCTCTCCCTACCCAGTGACTGCGGTGACGGCGGGAAGCTTGGGGGTGGGGTGGTGGGTGGGTGCCGATTAGTCTGTGCCTCCCCCCTCCTTCCCCCCCCCCCCCCACACACAAATCCGCAATGAGGGTCGTCATGAAATGGGTGAGTAACAGCGAGGGAAGGGCGTGGTGCGTGTCTCTCTAACCTTTATCACCCCTTTTCTCCCCACACTCCCCCTATTCCTCCTCGCGCCCCACCCACCCTCGATAAGGGCCATAATGTGTGGGAAGGATCGGTAACGTGGCGGGCTGGAGGAGGGGGAGACGGCGGGGGGGGGGGGGGGGGGGGTGGTAAGCGAAGGGAGAGGAAGAGGGTTACCCCGTGTCATAATTGAGCTAATGTTAGGGGTTTTCAAGTGTTGGTTTTGGGAGGCTAATCTAAACGGTTGTGAGCCCTTCACACTGGGTAACCTCTTATCCCCCCCCACCCCGGTGACCTCGATTATATATCCCCACTCATCCCCCCCTCCACCCATCCCTCACTTGCCCCCGCCCCCTCCCCCCTCATCCTCATGGGGTCTTAGGGTGAATATGATCTTCGTGCTGTGATGCTAATCGATGACTTTTAATAAAGAGAGACGAGTGATACCACTCGTAGCCTGGGTGGAAGCGAGGGTGGCAAGCTGGGGGTGAGAGGGGAGAGGGGGGGTGGGGCCAAAGGGGGGTGGGGCGAGAGGGGGATGAGGCAAGGTGGGGGTGGGGAGAGTGGGGGTTGGGGCTAGAGGGGTTTGGGACAAGAGGGGGGTAAGGCGAGAAGCGATGGGGGTTTGCCCCCGGGCCAACTGGACAGCCATCGATTAAGCTCTACACAAAAAGGGCGGGGTTGGGTACCGGGGAGTAGGGGTTAGGGGGTGGGGGAGTGCGCTCTGCTGAAACGTCGCCACCCTAACCACCCAGGCGTCGTCCAGGTCAGAACGCTGAGAACTCGCAACAATGGTTCCAGGGTTTAACATGTTAAACGACCGTCTCGCCTGCACCCGTCGTGTGCATGTAGTTTGTTATATGTGCATGTGGTGTTCGTTGACAGTTTGGAAATATTTCCATCTATTTCCGCAATAATGTGGCTGAGATCTGTGACATGAACACTGTGACATGATTTGCGAGACATGTTGATTTAGTGCTTCGGTTCCTCCGCTTACAACAAATAGAGTTTGTGGTGTGAAGTGACGTTGATAATTTCGGCTATTGTCCTGCACCGCACTCTCCCGTAGCCCAACCCACTAGCCACTGTCTCTCATATGGCAGCTGCCTGGCTCCCTGCCTTCTCCACCATACGGCAGCTGCCTGGCTCCCTGCCCTCTCCACCATACGGCAGCTGCCTGGCTCCCTGCCCTCTCCACCATACGGCAGCTGCCTGGCTCCCTGCCCTCTCCACCATACGGCAGCTGCCTGGCTCCCTGCCCTCTCCACCATACGGCAGCTGCCTGGCTCCCTTCCCTCTCATATGGAAACTGACTGGCTCCCTGCCCTCACTACCATACGGCAGCTGCCTGGCTCCCTGCCTTCTCCACCATACGGCAGCTGCCTGGCTCCCTGCCCTCTCCACCATACGGCAGCTGCCTGGCTCCCTGCCCTCTCCACCATACGGCAGCTGCCTGGCTCCCTACCCTCTCTACCATACGGCAGCTGCCTGGCTCCCTGCCCGCTCCACCATACGGCAGCTGCCTGGCTCCCTGCCCTCTCCACCATACGGCAGCTGCCTGGCTCCCTTCCCTCTCATATGGAAACTGACTGGCTCCCTGCCCTCACTACCATACGGCAGCTGCCTGGCTCCCTTCCCTCTCATATGGAAACTGACTGGCTCCCTGCCCTCACTACCATACGGCAGCTGCCTGGCTCCCTGCCCGCTCCACCATACGGCAGCTGCCTGGCTCCCTGCACTAACCCAATCGATGACTGCGGTACTAATCCAATGACGCGACGGCCATCCATCCCACTTTCCGAATCCCGGACGGTTCGTACCCGGACCACCGATCCGTGCCGCCATCTATGGGCAAACCACCGCGGCGGCCCACTATAAGGTTACCAAACTGTTCACCACGGTCCGGTGGGTCACGCTGTGTGGTTACCGTTGTTAACGCCGCTTTAACACGCCTCCAAGGCCTCATCCACCCCTCTCCCGCCCCCCTGGACAACCGTGCCCGGCCTGTTACTCCCCAGACCAGCGGACGGTCGGATTAGTGTCGCATTGATTTGTGGCAGGCAGTGCGCATGAATATCTGCGGTTATTTTGCCACCCATCCCAGACCCGACCTCTCCATGCCGTCCGCTACTACACGTGGGGGAGGGGGGGGGGGCAGTTGTGGCTTACTGGTGTAGTGGTTAGCATACTTGACCGCAGATCAATAGGGCCTGCATAGGTTCGAATCCGAGCATTAGCAGTTTCATTCAGTCATCTTTCAGCGACCCAGTCTAGCTCTTGTGCGCAGGCGCAGAAGCGGCCTAAAACCCCAATTCAATTTCAGTTCGAACGCGAATTTGCTCACGTAAGGCCCGCCGTGAAAAGGGTTATTCTGTAAACTAGAGCAGATACATGGTTTATTCCGTGAACTAGAGCAGAAACACGTTTTTCCCGTGAACTAAGGCAGAAACATGGTTTATTCCATGAATTAGAGCAGGCAGACGGTTTATGCCGTGAACTAGACCAGGCACACGGTTTATTCCGTGAACTAGAGCAGACACACGGTTTATTCCGTGAACTAGAGCAAGCGCACGGTTGATTCCGTGAACTAGAGCAGGCACACGGTTTATTCCCTGAACTAGAGCAGGCACGCGGTTTATTCCGTGAACTAGAGCAGGCGCACGGTTGATTCCGTGAACTAGAGCAGGCACACGGTTTATTCCGTGAACTAGAGCAGCAACACGTTTTTTTCCGTGAACTAAAGCAGATGCACGGTTTATTCCGTGAACTAGAGCAGGCGCACGGTTTATTCCGTGAACTAGAGCAGGCACGCGGTTTATTCCGTGAACTAGAACAGACACACGGTTTATTCCCTGAACTAGAGCAGGCACGCGGTTTATTCCGTGAACTAGAGCAGGCGCACGGTTGATTCCGTGAACTAGAGCAGGCACGCGGTTTATTCCGTGAACTAGAACAGACACACGGTTTATTCCCTGAACTAGAGCAGGCACACGATTTATTCCGTGAACTAGAACAGGCACACGGTTTATTCCGTGAACTAGAGCAGGCACACGGTTTATTCCGTGAACTAGAGCTGGACACGTTTTTTTCCGTGAACTAAAGCAGATACACGGTTTATTCGGTGAACTAGAGCAGGCACACGATTTATGCCGTGAACTAGAGCAGACACACGGTTTATTCCGTAAACTAGAGCAGCAACACGTTTTTTTCCGTGAACTAAAGCAGATGCACGGTTTATTCCGTGAACTAGAGCAGGCGCACGGTTTATTCCGTGAACTAGAGCAGGCACACGGTTTATTCCGTGAACTAGAACAGGCACACGGTTTATTCCGTGAACTAGAACAGGCACACGGTTTATTCCGTGAACTATAACAGGTATACGGTTTATTATGTGAACTAGAGCAGCAACACGTTTTTTTCCGTGAACTAAAGCAGATGCACGGTTTATTCCGTGAACTAGAGCAGACACACGGTTTATTATGCGAATGGGAGCAATTACTCATCTTCCCTTATATGATTAACGTGCGCTTTTGCCTCGTTAACGGTTTCAGCCCATTGCACAACTGCCTGAGAGGGAGAGAGGGTATGCCGATACCGGCTGAATAATTATGGCGAAAGGTGTTGTTCCCCGGCAAATTGCGCTAGTGTCCTCATCAGCTGTGACGTATATCGCCGCAGATGTGAGCTGAGCCCATCCAGGGTATATCTAATGGTAATGATGTATATTGATACACGATAATATATTGATACGTAAAATCACCCGAATCGATACGGGGCCACCCCGGGATACCCCGGGATATGGACACGTCTCCCTGCCCATGGGCTGGTTATGTTATTGTCTACCCCGGCGACTGCTCTGTCCAGGACACGATGAGTATGGGTGAGGGGGTTGGGTGAGGTTGAGAAGGTGGTGTGGGGGTTGATGGTGGGGTAGGGTGAGGGTGGGGTGGGTTGAGGGTGAGCGTGGATGGTGGATGGTGGGGGTGAGGGTGGGCGTGGATGGTGGAGGGTGGGGGTGGGGTGGGGTGGGACGGTGGATCAATATGGCCCTCGCCACTCCGCCACCGTTGGCGGTAAGACTGTGGCCTGATGGGAGGGGTGGGTACATAGGCTTTGTTTGCTTCTCTCCCCATCTCACTCATTCCCGAAGCGTGTGCCACTTCGTTCAAGGGCTTCAGTTGTTGTCCTGGCGGCCGGGTCTGGAATCTAATGAGGAGAATGAAGCAGGCTGGATTAGAGCTCTTGGAAGGTATGCCATCATAGACATTGCTGTAGGGAATTAACCCGTGGTGGCAGTAGTTGGCAGGAAGTGTGCCATGGTACGACTGACCACAGCTTCATGTAGTGTCTGTCTCCCATGCCTGTACAGACTGATGGTAGCATACAAGTTACTGTTCACTTTCACTGTGATGCCCTCGTACAAATTACTTTATAATAAATAATACAACAACGCCACCATGTACTGTACAGTATGATGCCATTATCGTATGGTTTAGTATACAGATTCCTGTCATGGTACTGTACAGTATGATGGTAAATATTCAATCGTGCATACAGCTGCCAACATTCCGTAAAATGGGATAGGGTGGGTGGTGAGGGGCGGAGCAGAAACGTGCTGAGGAAACGTGCATTATAACCGATGTCGTGGCTAACAGCATTATAACCGATGTTGTGGCTAACAGCATTATAACCGATGTTATGGCTAACAAACTCCTGAATGCAGTTGCATGTGGCAGAGGCTGAGCCCTGGAGTCTTTGGCGTTCCCCTGTAGACGGCCACCCTGGTGCAGTCCCGGCACAATGTCCTCGGCCAAGACATGTGATCGTATCTTAGCGATAAATAAACCAATCTGGCTTCGGGTAAGAATGAATGCTAGGACTTGTTACTTTGTGGGGGTGGGGGGGGGGTAGTGGTGGTGGTCGATAGCCATGCTAAGACCTACAGCGGAGTTGATTATATTTGACAGCCGCTGGGATGACGTAGGTAGGCTGAAGGAGAAGGACCAACATACCCCACCCTCCCATCTCACCTTACCCACCCTCCCGTCCTACCCTGCTCACCCTCCCATCCCACCATGCCTCGCCCGCCATATCACGCGGTTGTACCATAAATATGTCACGTGATTTGTCATGGTATGCACCTGTAACTTTGATTAGTCATCCGGATTATGACATAACAGGACATGTGAAGATAGAAAGCTGATGAAATCCGGTCGCAAAAGTGTTTGTTCTTTACTTTCTTTCATGGATTCGCATTAATGTGGTTCGTTATATCGACTTTCTTTCTCTATTAAATTAGGCAGCTGCATTCAAACGGAGACATGTTTGATCGCTTACTTTTTAGCCTGGGATATTTTGTCCTCTTTGCTTCGCGTTCGTGCCCCGCGCGGGTGATGTGGTAGTAAGTCACGTGAACACTGTGACGTGGACAAGACACCATAAGCCAATGGCGTGACGGAGCGTGTACATCTGTGTGATGGATGGAGCGTGTACATCTGTGTGATGGACGGACCGTGTACATCTATGTGATGGACGGAGCGTGTACATCTGTGTGTTGGACGGAGCGTGTACATCTGTGTGTTGGACGGAGCGTGTACATCTGTGTGATGGGCGGAGCGTGTACATCTCTGTGATGGACGGAGCGTGTACATCTATGTGATGGACGGAGCGTGTACATCTGTGTGTTGGACGGAGCGTGTACATCTGTGTGTTGGATGGAGCGTGTACATCTGTGTGTTGGATGGAGCGTGTACATCTGTGTGATGGACGGAGCGTGTACATCTGTGTGATGGGCGGAGCGTGTACATCTGTGTGATGGGCGGAGCGTGTATATCTCTGTGATGGGCGGAGCGTGTACATCTGTGTGATGGGCGGAGCGTGTACATCTCTGTGATGGACGGCGCGTGTACATCTGTGTGTTGGACGGAGCGTGTACATCTGTGTGATGGGCGGAGCGTGTACATCTGTGTGATGGGCGGAGCGTGTACATCTCTGTGATGGATGGAGCGTGTACATCTGTGTGATGGATGGAGCGCGTACATCTATGTGATGGACGGAGCGTGTACGTCTATGTGATGGACCGAGCGTGTACGTCTATGTGATGGACGGAGCGTGTACATCTCTGTGATGGACGGAGTGTGTACGTCTATGTGATGGATGGAGCGTGTACGTCTATGTGATGGACGGAGCGTGTACATCTGTGTGTTGGATGGAGCGCGTACATCTGTGTGATGGACGGAGCGCGTACATCTATGTGATGGACGGAGCGTGTACGTCTATGTGATGGACGGAGCGTGTACATCTATGTGATGGACGGAGCGTGTACATCTATGTGATGGACGGAGCGTGTACATCTATGTGATGGACGGAGCGTGTACATCTGTGTGATGGACGGAGCGTGTACATCTGTGTGATGGACGGAGCGTGTACATCTATGTGATGGACGGAGCGTGTACATCTGTGTGATGGATGGAGCGCGTACATCTATGTGATGGACGGAGCGTGTACATCTATGTGATGGACGGAGCGTGTACATCTATGTGATGGACGGAGCGTGTACATCTATGTGATGGACGGAGCGTGTACATCTGTGTGATGGATGGAGCGCGTACATCTATGTGATGGACGGAGCGTGTACGTCTATGTGATGGATGGAGCGTGTACATCTGTGTGATGGATGGAGCGCGTACATCTATGTGATGGACGGAGCGTGTACGTCTATGTGATGGACGGAGCGTGTACATCTATGTGATGGACGGAGCGTGTACGTCTATGTGATGGACGGAGCGTGTACGTCTATGTGATGGACGGAGCGCGTACATCTATGTGATGGACGGAGCGTGTACGTCTATGTGATGGACGGAGCGTGTACGTCTATGTGATGGACGGAGCGTGTACATCTATGTGATGGACGGAGCGTGTACGTCTATGTGATGGACGGAGCGTGTACGTCTATGTGATGGACGGAGCGTGTACGTCTATGTGATGGATAGAGCGTGTACGTCTATGTGATGGACGGAGCGTGTACGTCTATGTGATGGACGGATCGTGTACGTCTATGTGATGGACGGATCGTGTACGTCTATGTGATGGACGGAGCGTATACATCTATGTTTATTAAGTTATATGCGGGGCCTGGCTCCCTGCCCTCCCCACCATAGGGCATCTGCCTGGCTCCCTGCCCTGTCCATCATACGGCAGCTGCCTGGCTCCCTGCCCTCCCCACCATACGGCATCTGCCTGGCTCCCTGCCCTGTCCACCATACGGCATCTGCCTGGCTCCCTGCCCTCTCTACCATACGGCACCTGCCTGGCTCCCTGCCCTCCCGTACCGCTGGCAACCACTGATTTGGGCGTATCTCATAAGACATTAGTTTGATGCGGTGATTCGCAATAATGGTGTAGATTTATATGACCAATGACTAGATTAATCTCTCTCATTGTATTTCTTTTATCATGGAAGCAATATAAAAGATGTTTGGAACAGGGCTCTTCCCAAGAAGGGAACTTCCATTAACCAAGGTCATTGCCATACGCTTGCCGTTCCCTTGACAGTTCAATCCCAGTTATTTGAATTGCTAATTTGGGATCACGGCCTGACGACTTGTGGGCTGGGACTGACAGAAAAGTTGGTCGCAAAAAATGACTTAATTCTGCTCACGGCACCACGTATGGCTTGATCCTGGTCACGACACCACATAAGCATTGGTCCTGCTCGTGGTCATGGCACCACGTATGGCTTGATCCTGGTCACGGCACCACGTATGGTTTGATCCTGGTCACGGCACCACGTATGGCTTGATCCTGGTCACGGCACCACGTATGGCTTGATCCTGGTGACGGAACCACCTGTGCTTTGATCCTGGTCACCACACCCCGTATGGCGTGATCCTGATAACGGCACCACGTATATGGGTGACACGTGGACCCTGTTGGGGGACGGACGAATCTGCTTAGTAATCTACCGTATTTTGTGCGTTTCCATGAATTATTGGGTAGTATTTATGGCATGCAGTTCATTTACCGCTGAGGATTTTTCTACTCAGCGCACTATATTTACATGCGTTTTATCTGATACTGTCCATCAGTTGGATGAGCCTTAATAATGTATCACGTTATCTAGTGGAAGATGTGCTATTCTTTTTCGACACCTCTCTTTTTTCTATTCTTATATATTATAATGTATATATTTCTGTACATATATATATCTATATAGATCTCTCTCTCTCTCTATATATATATAAAATATAAATTATATATGAGGGGAGTATTCTTGTGTCGTTCCATAACGTGGGTAAGTCGCGCTCCCCAAACGAGATATTCCGGTTTCTCCTGGACCTGGACTTACTATTCCCTGCGTCATCCAGTGTTGTCAGTATGGGGACAATTGCCATCTTTTAAATATCCGGTCTGCCCCCGCGGTGCGCCTTCACATCGCCCGGAAGGGCCAGTGTGCTGGTCCCTGGAACCAATGCCGGAGAGGGCATAAGTCACATCTTGTTTGTCTCCAGCTCTGCCCTGGTTAGGCTCCAGGGTATGCGACCGGAAAACAGGGGATGGAATCAAGGGACTCACTTTACAGGGCGCTGGATGGGTAGGGGTTTAAGTGGGTCGAGAGGGGTGGGGGTGTTCACGCGAGAGAAGGTTGGACATGGGAAGGAAGTTGAGAGGGTCGGTGGATATCCGGCTGTGGCAGCCAGTGCGGCGGGGACAGCGTGGATATGGCTTGCAGTCCAGCCAATTTTACTTGTGAAGGAAATGGCATGGGTGAGATCTTATAAGAGCTGTACTGCCTACACTGGCCAATGTGATACAGTTAGCAATACTTTGAAGTTCATCGGCTCACCTGAATGTCTGACGCCATGTCGCCGACACCGGCAACGTTAATTGCATAAAAGCAAGGCTTTCGGGGGCTGGTCTATCCTCGTCCGAACGTCAGCGGTTATGGAGGGAAACAAATATACACGAAGGCTAAGATGGAAGTACTCAGCATGTAGGGTGACACAATTAGAGCCAACATTGATTTTGTCGATCCAACCTTTGTTGTGCACTTTAGACGGGAAAACTTTCAATTTCCGGAGATTCACGACTGGGAATGTCCGCACGGGGGCCCAAAAATATGTTTTGCCCCGACAGACTAAAGCTTACCCCGTCACCTAAGCTTCATCCACACGGGTTTTAGGTCTTTCGTCTATGAACACAAATACATATAATGTGCAATAATTACATATCCTAGTACCTCTCACGTGAGACATGTGGCTGCCTTGTGCATCACGTGACCAGATTTACTGTTTCTTGCGTCTTTTCGTCAAGTATCGCATACATTTCGTGAGGAGTGAAACGCTGACATCAACAGACAGTGCACCCTGGTGGCTCGACCTTCTCTTGAGAGACGTGGAGGAAAATGGTTATAAAGCTTCGTAAGAGGGCAAGACGTTCCCTGAACCAAAAACTCTTCCATTTGCGCATAAATGAACGCTCCCTTCGGGGTACCGTCTGTCTCCGGGGTACCGTCGGCGCCCCTCTCGCTCGGATGACCTGCCGCGTAATGCCCGTTCACTGCGCTGCGTTTTTTCCACACGCGCTTTTTAAGGCAGATTTTAATTTGCAAACCGGTTCTAACCGGTGTCCGCTCGGGTCCCCCAATACGCAGAGTGAGAGGCAGGGAGTTAGGGTGGGGGGGGGGGGGGGGGAGGGGGTCCTCCAAAAGGCGGAGTGAAGGGGCCGAGATCTGTCAGGGGAAAGTAAACCACCGAGACACTTCCTGTTGGTCCTTTCATCGGTGGCGAGAGTCTGGAGACACAGTGAGAGCGTGGGGCGTTTTTCGTGTCCCCTGTTCCCTGGCTTGTGTAGTCTTTCCCCTATTTCCCTGGAGAAACAAGCTAATTTTGCCGTAGCCGACGGGGAATCAATTACGTGATACCCCGTCGAGCGGCGAGCTGGTCACCATGGCCGCCGGCTTGGAAGAGGAGGGGGTGTGGTGATGGTGGCGGGGCAGCAATGTCTTTCGGAGGCCGATTGAGGGTAGTCTCAAGCCCGTCCCGGCATGCCTTGCCCCGGCGTTGTAGTTCCGTGTCTTCGTTGGCCGGGGGCTCGAGGCGGCTTGGGGGTGGGGACGGAGGGAGCGGGGGGAGGGGTGGGGGTGTAGATAGTGCCGGCGATTAGAAGCTTGCTTGAGATGTCGAGCGGCGAATGAGACAAATGAGGTTTGTTGGCAGTGAGTGTGGGTAGCCCAGCTATTGTTGTATTATGTCCCTCTGATTGGTGTCAGCCCGCGTGGTTTGCGGCGGGTGTTCCCCGGGTAGGCCTGGGATCACGTTAGCAGTGTGTGCTGATGATTGCCGATTGCCCCGTCGGGATACGCTTCTGGCGCGCCTCTGGCGATAACATATTATGTACCGTCACGACCGTGATGACACAAGCCACGTGGCCGGTCGGCGGTCTCCCTCAATTAGTACTCCTGCCAGACCTCCTGTGTGATGTGGACATTGCTACCATATATATATGTACATTGAAATCTGCGGCGGGTGGGAGGGCGCAGTTGGTGGTCTCAGTGATTCAGCTGGTAGGCAGGCACAGCTGCGGATCCGTACGTGATGAGTTCACGCCGTAACTCGCCTGTTCAACGATAATAATTCTAGAATACATTTGTTTCAACGGCACAAAGCACGCTTTAAACCAACCAGCCCCAATGTCGTTTCTACCGTAAAATATTCATAGCATTTTTGTTTAAACGATTTCTGACGTTGCCAATCCCGTTTCATTGTCTCAGGCGGGTTTTACGGCCCTGCTTAGCATTCACATGCACAGAAGCGGCATAACTCACCGATATTTTTGTACATGTATTGACCGAAGTAATAACTAACGGCGTTTCGATTTCCTCCCGACAGAGAAAATTCTGAAGAGCTATGGCGACCTGGGCGGCCAGCTGCACGTGGTCGAGCTGGAGCGGGGCTCCAACGGCCTGGGGGTCTCGCTGGCCGGAAACAGGGACCTCGGGGTCATGAGCATCTTCGTCGTCGGCATCCAGCCGGACAGCCCCGTCGGCAAGGACGCCAGGATCCGGGTGGGCGACGAACTACTGGAGGTAGGTGGAGGGGGTCATGGGTGACACGGGGCGTGGCTTGGTGGTGGGGTAAGTGGGAGGGGGGGGGGGACACGGGGAGTGGCGTGATGGGGGGGTGGGGGGGGGGGGGGGGCAGCGGGCAGACATCTAGACAGCCCCGTCGGCAAGGACGCCAGGATCCGGGTGGGCGACGAACTGCTGGAGGTAGGTGGGGGCGGGGGGTGACACGGGGCGTGGTGGGGGTGGGAGAGGGGGGGAGGGGGCAATGGGCGTCTAGATATACGTAGGAGAGGGATGGATGGGGGTCACTGGCCGTGGGGCTGTATGGGAGGGGGCTACTATCTGCTGGAGGTAGGGTGTGGGCACGTGGCAGCGCCGGGGGGAGGGCTTTGGATAGAAGGGAGGGGAGAGTGATAAGCTGGTAAAAGGTGGAATACAGTATATGGAAATAGTGGCTGCAGACCGTTGGAGGGACGAGCACGGGGCTGGCTGCGGGGTGGCGGCCTGGGGGAGAACCGTGCGAGGAGGGGACCCCATGTGCTGGGGCATCACCCAAATTGTCTTTGCTTTACCGTCATGCTGGTAGATTTCTGAAAGTCGTAGCCACTATGGGGTGGTGGTGGTGGTGGGGATGGCCGCGGTCGGTGGAGCTGGGAAGGGGTGAGGGGTGTGGTGCCGGGGTCGGGGGCGACGGAGAGGGAGGGAGACAGGGGTGTGGTGGTCAGGGGCGACGGAGAGGGAGGGAGACAGGGGCGTGGTGGCCCGGGGTCGGGGGCGACGGAGAGGGAGGGAGGCAGGGGCGTGGTGGCCCGGGGTCGGGGGCGACGGAGAGGGAGGGAGGCAGGGGTGTGGTGGCCCGGGTCGGGGGAGGCCGAGGGGGAGGGAGGCAGGGGTGTGGGCGGATCCGTCTGACAGTCCTGGGGACGGTTGGAGAGTGATGTCTGATAATGACTGGCGGCACTGTGGGGGGAGGGGTCGACACCCGGTGCTGGGTGAGCGGCCCGGAGGGGGGGGGGGGTGGGGTTGGAAGGGGTTGGAGGTGGGGCGTTGATGGGGATGGGGACGGGGTGGTGGTCGCCGGGAGAAAGGTCGCCCAGGACGGAACCTTGTGCGGTATTTCAGCATGGACCTCTCTGCTCGCTGCATAACATGACCTTTTCTGCCCTCGACGGACGTGAATATGATACCTGTATCACAGTACTTAGATGTATCCCGTCCAGGCCGTCTATCTCGTCATGTCTCCGTCTCTCTACCATGTCCCCATCGTGCCTAGACCGTCTCCCTACCATATCCCCATCGTGTCTAGACCGTCTCTCTACCATGTCCCCATCGTGTCTAGACCGTCTCTCTACCATGTCCCCATCGTGTCTAGACCGTCTCTCTACCATGTCCCCATCATGTCTAGGCCGTCTCTCTACCATGTCCCCATCGTGTCTAGACCGTCTCTCTACCATGTCCCCATCATGTCTAGGCCGTCTCTCTACCATGTCCCCATCATGTCTAGACCGTCTCCCTACCATATCCCCATCGTGTCCAGGCCGTCTCTCTACCATGTCCCCATCGTGTCTAGGCCGTCTCTCTTCCATGTCCCCATCGTGTCTAGACCGTCTCTCTAACATGTCCCCATCGTGTCAAGGCCGTCTCTCTACCATGTTTTCATCGTGTCTAGGCCGTCTCTCTACCATGTCCCCATCGTGTCTAGACCGTCTCTCTACCATATCCCCATCGTGTCAAGGCCGTCTCTCTACCATGTTTTCATCGTGTCTAGGCCGTCTCTCTACCATGTTTTCATCGTGTCTAGGCCGTCTCTCTACCATGTCCCCATCGTGTCAAGGCCGTCTCTCTACCATGTTTTCATCGTGTCTAGGCCGTCTCTCTACCATGTCCCCATCGTGTCTAGACCGTCTCTCTAACATGTCCCCATCGTGTCAAGGCCGTCTCTCTACCATGTTTTCATCGTGTCTAGGCCGTCTCTCTACCATGTCCCCATCGTGTCCAGGCCGTCTCTCTACCATGTCCCCATCGTGTCTAGGCCGTCTCTCTTCCATGTCCCCATCGTGTCTAGACCGTCTCTCTAACATGTCCCCATCGTGTCAAGGCCGTCTCTCTACCATGTTTTCATCGTGTCTAGGCCGTCTCTCTACCATGTCCCCATCATGTCTAGGCCGTCTCTCTACCATGTCCCCATCATGTCTAGACCGTCTCCCTACCATATCCCCATCGTGTCCAGGCCGTCTCTCTACCATGTCCCCATCGTGTCTAGGCCGTCTCTCTTCCATGTCCCCATCGTGTCTAGACCGTCTCTCTAACATGTCCCCATCGTGTCAAGGCCGTCTCTCTACCATGTTTTCATCGTGTCTAGGCCGTCTCTCTTCCATGTCCCCATCGTGTCTAGACCGTCTCTCTAACATGTCCCCATCGTGTCAAGGCCGTCTCTCTACCATGTTTTCATCGTGTCTAGGCCGTCTCTCTACCATGTCCCCATCGTGTCTAGACCGTCTCTCTACCATGTCACCATCGTGTCTAGACCGTTTCTCTAACATGTCCCCATCATGTCTAGGCCGTCTCTCTACCATGTCCCCATCGTGTCTAGACCGTCTCCCTACCATATCCCCATCGTGTCCAGGCCGTCTCTCTACCATGTCCCCATCGTGTCTAGGCCGTCTCTCTTCCATGTCCCCATCGTGTCTAGACCGTCTCTCTAACATGTCCCCATCGTGTCAAGGCCGTCTCTCTACCATGTTTTCATCGTGTCTAGGCCGTCTCTCTACCATGTCCCCATCGTGTCTAGACCGTCTCTCTACCATGTCACCATCGTGTCTAGACCGTTTCTCTAACATGTCCCCATCGTGTCTAGGCCGTCTCTCTACCATGTCCCCATCGTGTCTAGACCGTCTCTCTACCATGTCCCATCGTGTCTAGACCGTCTCTCTACCATGTCCCCATCGTGTCTAGACCGTCTCTCTACCATGTCCCCATCATGTCTAGACCGTCTCTCTACCATGTCCCCATCGTGTCTAGACCGTGTCTCTTCCATGTCCCCATCGTGTCTAGACCGTCTCTCTAACATGTCCCCATCATGTCTAGGCCGTCTCTTTACCATGTCCCCATCGTGTTTAGGCCGTCTCTCTACCATGTCCCCATCGTGTCTAGACCGTCTCTCTACCATGTCACCATCGTGTCTAGACCGTTTCTCTAACATGTCCCCATCGTGTCTAGGCCGTCTCTCTACCATGTCCCCATCGTGCCTAGGCCGTCTCTCTACCATGTCCCCATCGTGTCTAGGCCGTCTCTCTACCATGTCCCCATCATGTCTAGGCCGTCTCTCTACCATGTCCCCATCGTGCCTAGACCGTCTCTCTAACATGTCCCCATCGTGTCAAGGCCGTCTCTCTACCATGTTTTCATCGTGTCTAGGCCGTCTCTCTACCATGTCCCCATCGTGTCCAGGCCGTCTCTCTACCATGTCCCCATCGTGTCCAGGCCGTCTCTCTTCCATGTCCCCATCGTGTCTAGACCGTCTCTCTAACATGTCCCCATCGTGTCAAGGCCGTCTCTCTACCATGTTTTCATCGTGTCTAGGCCGTCTCTCTACCATGTCCCCATCATGTCTAGGCCGTCTCTCTACCATGTCCCCATCATGTCTAGACCGTCTCCCTACCATATCCCCATCGTGTCCAGGCCGTCTCTCTACCATGTCCCCATCGTGTCTAGGCCGTCTCTCTTCCATGTCCCCATCGTGTCTAGACCGTCTCTCTAACATGTCCCCATCGTGTCAAGGCCGTCTCTCTACCATGTTTTCATCGTGTCTAGGCCGTCTCTCTTCCATGTCCCCATCGTGTCTAGACCGTCTCTCTAACATGTCCCCATCGTGTCAAGGCCGTCTCTCTACCATGTTTTCATCGTGTCTAGGCCGTCTCTCTACCATGTCCCCATCGTGTCTAGACCGTCTCTCTACCATGTCACCATCGTGTCTAGACCGTTTCTCTAACATGTCCCCATCATGTCTAGGCCGTCTCTCTACCATGTCCCCATCGTGTCTAGACCGTCTTCCTACCATATCCCCATCGTGTCCAGGCCGTCTCTCTACCATGTCCCCATCGTGTCTAGGCCGTCTCTCTTCCATGTCCCCATCGTGTCTAGACCGTCTCTCTAACATGTCCCCATCGTGTCAAGGCCGTCTCTCTACCATGTTTTCATCGTGTCTAGGCCGTCTCTCTACCATGTCCCCATCGTGTCTAGACCGTCTCTCTACCATGTCACCATCGTGTCTAGACCGTTTCTCTAACATGTCCCCATCGTGTCTAGGCCGTCTCTCTACCATGTCCCCATCGTGTCTAGACCGTCTCTCTACCATGTCCCATCGTGTCTAGACCGTCTCTCTACCATGTCCCCATCGTGTCTAGACCGTCTCTCTACCATGTCCCCATCATGTCTAGACCGTCTCTCTACCATGTCCCCATCGTGTCTAGACCGTGTCTCTTCCATGTCCCCATCGTGTCTAGACCGTCTCTCTAACATGTCCCCATCATGTCTAGGCCGTCTCTTTACCATGTCCCCATCGTGTTTAGGCCGTCTCTCTACCATGTCCCCATCGTGTCTAGACCGTCTCTCTACCATGTCACCATCGTGTCTAGACCGTTTCTCTAACATGTCCCCATCGTGTCTAGGCCGTCTCTCTACCATGTCCCCATCGTGCCTAGGCCGTCTCTCTACCATGTCCCCATCGTGTCTAGGCCGTCTCTCTACCATGTCCCCATCATGTCTAGGCCGTCTCTCTACCATGTCCCCATCGTGCCTAGGCCGTCTCTCTACCATGTCCCCATCGTGTCTAGGCCGTCTCTCTACCATGTCCCCATCATGTCTAGGCCGTCTCTCTACCATGTCCCCATCGTGTCTAGGCCGTCATGTCCCCATTTTGTCTAGGCGATAATGTCCCCATTTTGTCTAGGCCGTCATATTGTTTTGATGGCGTCCTCTTTGAGCGGTTAAGTGGATTGAGGCTTCTGTCAGGTTATTAGGAAGATATGTTGGCCTCCCCTCGCCTGCCCTGCCCCCCCCCCCCCACCTTCCCAGTTGAAACTGGATGTTTCAGCATTACCGCCCGCCCCCACCGCCCACGCCCAAGCCTCCGCCCCTGTACAGACACACACAACCCGTTTTGCCCAGCCGCTGTGCTGATGGCGATGGCGATGGATTTTAGATAGGGTCCCATGCTGTTCCCCCGGCTTCCCTGCCCCAGACGCTGTCGACCGACCGCTGCTGCCGCCTTGCTCGTGCATCAAGCGGCCATCCTGAGAACTGACGTCCTCTTTGAGCGGTTAAGTGGATTGAGGCTTCTGTCAGGTTATTAGGAAGATATGTTGGCCTCCCCTCGCCTGCCCTGCCCCCCCCCACCTTCCCAGTTGAAACTGGATGTTTCAGCATTACCGCCCGCCCCCACCGCCCACGCCCAAGCCTCCGCCCCTGTACAGACACACACAACCCGTTTTGCCCAGCCGCTGTGCTGATGGCGATGGCGATGGATTTTAGATAGGGTCCCATGCTGTTCCCCCGGCTTCCCTGCCCCAGACGCTGTCGACCGACCGCTGCTGCCGCCTTGCTCGTGCATCAAGCGGCCATCCTGAGAACTGACGTCTTCCTGCCAACGCCGACCGCCGTGGAGGCAAAGCGGAAAAAAGAACACGTCCCCAAACCTGGCATACCTTTTAGGGGAGGGCCGATAACGCGGCGGGGGCGATTCCACGGAGCGATTGCGTGGCCGTGATTGCTTTGGGGCGAAGCAGGGATTTAATGGGGGAAGTTAGGGTGTCGGATGGAAGGGCTTAGAATAGGGGATGGTGGGGAGGGGTTGGGTGGGGGGGGAAGGGGGTCTTTCCAGGAGGATGGCTGCGGAAATTAAAAGTTGAAGGGATGGAAAGTGAGGAGGAATTCAATACAATCTTGACACGCTTCTATCGACGTTCGTCGACTTGCTGCCGTCTGCGCGGCCTGGAGGCGACCTTGAAGGACGCGTTCGTGACCTTGAGCCGCCCGCGCGACACAATCTGCGGCATCGTGACGTGCCGTGAAATGAAACAGAGGCCGGTTGATGGGATTAGCGACTGTATGATTGGCAGCCTACTCACTTCTTATGCGGAGATAGCAACAGCGAATCAGGGTGAAATCTGGCGGCCACACTTCTGTGGTGGGCTGTAGAGTAATTACACAAGGCGCCATCGCTTTGATGTCCTTGTCATCGCCGCCATGTCTCCAGCCTACCTCTCTCGTTTGTGTCTCCCCTCCCACCACCATACCCACTGAACTGAATATGATATCACCCACTCCCACACCCACACACACACCTGACCCATACACCCTCTCATCCATAACCATGGAGATGCCCCCCGATCACGCACCCCGATGACGCTCGTGTCTCGCTGAGCCCTATAGCTGCTAAGCGGTCTGCTCTCGGTCCCGGGATAATACAAATCAAACCGCTTGGTTCTGTGCTTGCATGCCGCACATGGTAAATGCAATACATTGTGTCGCCATTAATTATTCAGGGAATTCTGGGACTACTGCCGGTGTTTTAGGGTCCCTGGCCGGGTACGGTGGCGGCTCGTCGGCCCTAGTAACGGTGTCCGTGTCACCGGCAGGCGGGGTTTGGGGGGGGGGGGTGTGAAAAAGTGCGGGGAGTCATATTCGCAAGGGTGATTGATTCAGAATAAGGTCTCGCTGGTGAGAGAGATACTCCTACCCGACCACAGGCCGTCCTGCCCCTAGTCCACCCGCTCGGCCATCCCCCACCTGCACCCCCACCCCAGCCCCTCCACCCCACCCCCCTATCCTGGCCTCTTTCGCGACCCATCCGCCAACGCCCACGTCACTTCTGACACCATACACAGAGGGGATGGCTTCTGGTGCCGGCGCCCTGGGCAATATGGGATGTGCCACCTACACTCTGAGATTTGCCTCCCCTCCTTACCAATTACCCCCCCCCCTCTCTCTCTCTCTCGCCCCCCCCCCTCTCTCCCCCACCTTACATCCCACCCCTCCTCCATTGCCCACTGCGTGCTCTCTGTCTTGGAGAGAAGGTTGACACCCCACTGCGATGTTGGGACTGCATAGCTCAACGTGGTGCTGACGGTAGTAACTCGATGGGGGAAGGTTGACCCACCGGGTCTATGGTAAAACACACGGAATGGGGGCAGGCGGTGGGAGGGTGGGGTGACGGGGGAATCTTGTGGGGGGGGGGGTAGAGGGATGGGTTATGTGGGGTATCTGGGGAGGTATAGGGAGGGGTTATGTGGGGTGTCTGGTGAGATATACAGAGGGGGTTACGTGGGGTGTCTGATGGGGTATGTGGGGGATAGTATGGGCGTTTTGCGTTACTTGCCTTGGTGAGTGGGGTACCGGGGGTGGGTATAGGGAGGGGGTTATGCGTTACTTGCCTGGGTGAGTGGGGTACCGGGGGGGGGGAGGGGTATAGAGAGGGGGTTATGCGTCAGTTGCCTGGGTCAGTGCCGACGTTAATAACCCGCCCCCCTAGGACAGTTCAGCCTTGGCCCCCACCCCGTCACATTTATATCACCGCCACATTATCGCTTCCCTATTTACTGGTATCATTAATCATCTTCCTTTTCCTTGAAATGATGAACACGACGAGAGGGCTGATTACACAGATTGATGAATGACTAAACGCCCCCCCCCCCCCACTCCTCTCCCCTTGCGCTCTGTATTTGTTTCTAACCTATAGGTGCCTAATGAAGGGCCACCTTCTGTCCCCGTCCATGCCCCCCATCTCCGATACCACCCCGTACCCGCCCCCGCCCCCGCATCCGCCCAAAGTTCCTGCCCTCGCCCCAGTCACTGTCCCCGTCCCTCGCGCCCGCCCTCGCCCACAGTCCCTGCCCCCCCCCCCCCCCTGCCCCGCCCCCGCCCCTCCCCCTGCCCCGCCCCGGTCCCCCGTCCCCCGTCCCCGGTCCCTGGCGGCAGACCGCTGTAGTGCTTTGGTCGCACAGTAAGTAATGTCTATGTATATCACGTCGCCTCACTCCGGGTTCTTTTTCCATAAATTGTTGTTTCCAAGGCGTCCATATCGGTGCAGTTTTAATAAAGCCTGGGTACGACATGGTCCTGGGTACGACATTGTCCTGGGTACCACATGGTCCTGGGTGCGGCATGGCCCTTGGTACGACATGGTCCTGGGTACGACATTGTCCTGGGTACACCGCTACGGACGGGGCACTAAGCGTATGGCCCCCCCCATTACTGACTCCATCGGTTTCATGTGGGGCGCCAATTTTGGGTTTTTTTCTCCCGCGTTGAACCGACAGCACAGCTTATCACGACCACGTGACATGCGCACCGGAAGTCAGCTGGTTCCCTGATGTATGTACCGCACTGAGGCTTTACTCGGTCGTCGACCGCGAGAGAAACCGGATCACGTACCAAAGTAACAAAACAGTCGCAAGGGTTGAGAAAAAGTTTTCTTTTTTTTATGTTTTGATAGTGTGGTTCGAACTTGTGAGTGAAACAAACAAAAACGGACCTTGTTATATGCGCCGCAAAAATTCAAAACTAACCATTCGCAACAATAGATCGTTGATGTGTATCAAAGGATTTTATCAGGTTATTTGCAAATCGGTTTGGGGTTAGAAAGTGTCCGTGATTCACCTGCGTCCAGCGACTTCCGTTTTGGATTTCATCCCCACTTCCCTTCTTCTCCTCCCCCCCCCCCCTTCCCCCTCTCCTTCCCCTCCACTTCGCCCCCCCCCCTCATCTTCCCCTCCCTCTCCACCCCCCGCCCCTGTTGCCGCTTGCTCTTTGATCGTTGGTTCTGAACCAAAGTCCTAACATGTGTGCGCCTTGGCGCCGCGATAGGAAGGCTGAGACGAGAGGCGATTTAATGGGTTGTACTTGTGATGGCGCCTCAGCCAGGAGCGAGGACGTGGCAGCCAGTATGTCGCCTGGTGGCTATGACAATGATGGGGGAGGGACAGATTGAGGGACGGCCAAGGGAAGGGGGTAGTGGTTACTCGACCCTTACCATCAAGTCGTCTAGACAGCCCTCAGCTATCGCAGTGTCCTTGATTGTATGTCGAAGGGAAGCGCCCTGTGCCACCCCTGCTCTTAATGTATCTCACTGGCACCTGGCTCACCCTTCTCACATAGACCCACCCAGCCCCCCACTCCACTGGCTCACCCTTCGCACATAGACCCACCCAGCCCCCCACTCCACTGGCTCACCCCTTCTCACATAGACCCACCCAGCCCCCCATTCCACTGGCTCACCCCTTCTCACATAGACCCACCCAGCCCCCCACTCCACTGGCTCGCCACTTCTCACATAGACCCACCCAACCCCCCACTCCACTGGCTCGCCCCTTCTCGCATAGACCCATCCAACCCCCCACTCCACTGGCTCACCCCTTCTCACATAGACCCACCCAACCCCCCACTCCACTGGCTCACCCCTTTTCACATAGAACCACCCAACCCCCCACTCCACTGGCTCACCCCTTCTCACATAGACCCACCCAGCCCCTCACTCCACTAGCTCACCCCTTCTCACATAGACCCACCCAGCCCCCCACTCCACTGGCTCACCCCTTCTCGCATAGACCCATCCAACCCCCCACTCCACTGGCTCACCCCTTTTCACATAGACCCACCCAGCCCCCCACTCCACTGGCTCGCCACTTCTCACATAGACCCACCCAACCCCCCACTCCACTGGCTCGCCCCTTCTCGCATAGACCCATCCAACCCCCCACTCCACTGGCTCACCCCTTTTCACATAGACCCACCCAGCCCCCCACTCCACTGGCTCGCCACTTCTCACATAGACCCACCCAGCCCCCCACTCCACTGGCTCGCCACTTCTCACATAGACCCACCCAACCCCCCACTCCACTGGCTCGCCCCTTCTCGCATAGACCCATCCAACCCCCCACTCCACTGGCTCACCCCTTCTCACATAGACCCACCCAACCCCCCACTCCACTGGCTCACCCCTTTTCACATAGAACCACCCAACCCCCCACTCCACTGGCTCACCCCTTCTCACATAGACCCACCCAGCCCCTCACTCCACTGGCTCACCCCTTCTCACATAGACCCACCCAGCCCCCCACTCCACTGGCTGACCCCTTCTCGCATAGACCCATCCAACCCCCCACTCCACTGGCTCACCCCTTCTCACATAGACCCACCCAACCCCCCACTCCACTGGCTCACCCCTTCTCACATAGACCTACCCAGCCCCCCACTCCACTGGCTCACCCCTTTTCACATGGACCCACCCAGCCCCTCACTCCACTGGCTCACCCCTTCTCACATAGACTCACCCAACCCCCCACTCCACTGGCTCACCCCTTCTCACATAGACTCACCCAACCCCCCACTCCACTGGCTCACCCCTTTTCACATGGACCCACCCAGCCACCCACTCCACTGGCTCACCCCTTCTCACATATACCCACCCAGCCCCCCACTTCACTGGCTCACCCCTTCTCACATAAACCCACCCAGTCCCCCACTCCACTGGCTCGCCCCTTCTCACGTAGACCCACCCAGCCACCCACTCCACTGGCTCACCCCTTCTCACATAGACCCACACGCCCCCCACTCCACTGGCTCACCCGTTCTCACATAGACCCATCCAACCCCCCACTCCACTGGCTCACCCCTTCTCACATAGACCCACTCAGCCCCCCACTCC
>OZ025249.1:12952127-12977804 GCA_964019135.1 Arenicola marina
TGGAGAGCAGTGGTCGTGTACAGACACATGTCAGGGATCCGGGGGGAGGGGGCTAGGTATAGTTGTACATAACGCAACAACAAGAGGTGGTCGCACAAATTGCGCCGTCAGATGACTTGTACTAACCGAGCTGTTTCTGAGCAATAATAATAATAATAACATTAGCAAATGACACAAGCAGCGAAATGATACGAAACGATCTGATATGAACCCCCCCAAAGCCCCATAAGTGATGCAATAATGATTGAGAATGTTCCGCACCGTGCTATACACTCCCTCCCCTCCCCTTCCTCCCACTACCCGCGAGGACGTCAGACGACCACGTGGTCATTATTGGCCGGACGTGGCTTACGTCCCTTCCGGTGGATGCGACGAGCTCGCGGGTGACGCGTGGTTATATTACATCTGTGGCAGTGTGGCGGGTAGTTCCCGCGACCTCCGCCGCGTGTCGCTAGGTAGCTCCGGGTCTTGACGGGGCGCGACGCTGAGCACGTTGGTCGCTGTTCGAGGGAAAAAGGCAAGTCACGCCATGAAATCCTGGCTAACACAGTCTGGCGTAATATTGGGTCCTTCCCCGAGCCCCCAGCCCCCTCCCTCCCCGGCGTCGCCTGCTGTGTCGCCGCCCCATGTCGAGTGCATAGGACACCCCCCCACCCCCCCAGGCGAGCGAGTGAGTGAGTAGGGACGGCCAACAACCGTTTTCCACCGCGATGAGAAGCCAGTGCCGCAGGGCAATATAGGGAGGTAGGGAGGGTAGGAAGGTAGGTAGGGTAGGTATGCGGGGAGGTATGTGGGTACCAGGGTCTGTGAGCGATAAAGCAGGACGTTGTCGGCCTGACGGGAAGCAGCCTGCAGCAGGCAGCGATGATGAAGACGCAATGGCCCCACTACGTCCAGGCTGAATTCCCGCGCATCAAAAGGTCAACCATACGGCTGGGCGCCGCCATAGATCCCGGCCGCGGGCCAGATGACGACCACGCAGACAGCCAGGGGGTGGGGGCCGGTGGCGGGGGCGGGGGCCGGGGGCCGGAGGCAGGGGGCCTGGAACAGAGGGCCGCGGGCCGGAACAGGGTGCAGGGGACAGGGTGCGGGGGCCGGGGGCCGGGGGCCGGGGGTCGGGGGTCGGGGGCGGGAGCCGGGGGCGGGGGCCGGGGTGCGGAGACGTACATTTCGTACAACCTCCACCACCACCCCCACCTCACCCTCATCCGTCTGGCGTCCCGGTGCAGGCTAGACGCCTGACCCCTCCCCCCCCCCTCCCCACTGGTGGGGCTGGGAAGGGACCCACCTGGTGAGTGGCTGGCCGTCCGGACGGCCCCCAGCAGCAAGCCGGCAACAATGGCAACAGACATCCAGCCAACCAGCCAACCGCGATCACTCGCGAACGCGAGAGTGGTTCCCTTATATCTCACCACCACCCCACCCTGAGCCCCCACCACACCCTCAGCCATTGCTTCACCCCCAACACGCACCACACCCTCAGCCATTGCTTCACCCCCAACACGCACACACCCTCCTTACACCTCCATTTGTCTGCGTCTCTATATCCATCCCACGCCCCCCCACATACACATACCCCGCCCCCCTCCCCCCACACACATCCTGCCCCCCTCCCCCCCCCTCCCTACACACTCGTTATCTCTATAGACACCATGCAAAATTAATTCCTCGCAGGGTGTTCATCGCCGAGGTAAAGACTCTTTATTTGGCATCCATTGATGCAATCAGGCCATCCGGCCAAGGTGCATACATACAGACAGAGGATCAGCATCCCTGGTCAGCCATATCACTTCAGCTCAGGAACCGCACCCCCCCCCCCCCCCCCACACACACACACACACTTTCTCCTCCTCCACCCTCCATATATCGAACCTGTGATGGTTGCGAACGATACTGAACCATAGTCACATTGATCTCGTGTCTTGACCCTCAGATGACCAGCAACAAGGATGATTCCGTGGCCCCCCGTGGCTCGCTACCATGGCGCTGATTCCGTGGCCCCCCGTGGCTCGCTACCATGGCGCTGATTCCGTGGCCCCCCGTGGCTCGCTACCATGGCGCTGATTCCGTGGAACCCCGTGGCTCGCTACCATGGCGCTGGACCCCCGTGGCTAACTACCATGGCGCTAATTCCGTGGCCCCCCGTGGCTCGCTACCATGGCGCTGATTCCGTGGACCCCCGTGGCTCGCTACCATGGCGCTGATTCCGTGGCCCCCCGTGGCTCGCTACCATGGCGCTGATTCCGTGGCCCCCCGTGGCTCGCTACCATGGCGCTAATTCCGTGGCCCCCCGCGGCTCGCTACCATGGCGCTGATTCCGTGGACCCCCGTGGCTCGCTACCATGGCGCTGATTCCGTGGACCCCCGTGGCTCGCTACCATGGCGCTGATTCCGTGGACCCCCGTGGCTCGCTACCATGGCGCTGATTCCGTGGACCCCCGTGGCTCGCTACCATGGCGCTGATTCCGTGGCCCCCCGTGGCTCGCTACCATGGCGCTGATTCCGTGGCCCCCCCGTGGCTCGCTACCATGGCGCTGATTCCGTGGCCCCCCGTGGCTCGCCACCATGGCGCTGATTCCGTGGCCCCCCCGTGGCTCGCTACCATGGCGCTGATTCCGTGGCCCCCCGTGGCTCGACCATGGCGCTGATTCCGTGGCCCCCCGTGGCTCGCTACCATGGCGCTGATTCCGTGGCCCCCCGTGGCTCGCTACCATGGCGCTGATTCCGTAGCCCCCCGTGGCTCGCTACCATAGCGCTGATTCCGTGGCCCCCCGTGGCTCGCTACCATGGCGCTGATTCCGTGGCCCCCCGTGGCTCGCTACCATGGCGCTGATTCCGTGGCCCCCCGTGGCTCGCTACCATAGCGTGTTCCCCCATTACACCGTATATCTAGGGTGCCTGTTGATCGCACTGTGTGAGATATGGTAGACCGTGTCATCACATTGGTCGGTTGGTTGGTTAATCAGAACGCTTTAACCACTTTTGGTCATATCGCGTCAATGGGAGAAGGAAGGGAAACTGGAGCCATGTCTCCGGGGGTAACCCCCTACTCTTTACGAAGAAAGACATGGGATCTTTACGACCACACAGACATGGCCACAGCAGGGCTCGAACCACCGACCCACGTGCTGTTAGGCTCTCAGGTGACCAGAGCACTCAATGCGAGCGCTCTAGCCCACTGAGCTGTCGCGCCGGCTCCTCATCACATTGGATAACGTTGATAGTAAACGACTCTTGGATGCATCATTTCAAAAAAGAACATCCTTTTGATGTTATTGCTTAGAAAATGCTTCTTTTCCCTGAGTCAGCCTTTGTGGGTTTCTTTCGAATTCTGTTTGATTACAGATGGACAGCTTCCTGGAGGGGGGGGGTCAAACACGTGGTCCCCATGCAAACCGATACGCCCCCCCCCCACAGGAGGATCGCTTTAAATGGGTCACATGGAATGATATGACCATGAGGATCGCTTTAAATGGGTCACATGGAATGATATGGCCATGAGAGGACCGCTTCAAATGGGTCACATGGAATGATGCGGCCATGAGAGGACCGCTTCAAATGGGTCACACGGAATGATACGGCCATGAGGATCGCTTTAAATGGGTCACATGGAATGATATGACCATGAGGATCGCTTTAAATGGGTCACACGGAATGATACGGCCATGAGAGGACCGCTTCAAATGGGTCACATGGAATGATATGGCCACGAGAGGACCGCTTTAAATGGGTCACATGGAATGATATGGCCATGAGAGGACCGCTTTAAATGGGTCACACGGAATGATGCGGCCATGAGAGGACCGCTTCAAATGGGTCACACGGAATGAAGTGGCCATGAGAGGACCGCTTTAAATGGGTCACATGGAATGATATGGCCATGAGAGGACCGCTTTAAATGCGTCATATGGAACGATATGACCATGGTAACTAAAGATCAAGGCCAGAGCCTGATATCCCCAGGGGGGCATTGGGTGACGTATTACAAACAGGTAATGAGGCTCATCTATAGCATTATAGGACATTAATATATAAAGGGATGGATAGGTGCGCCGTCTGATATTACCAGTTCCTTCACATAATGCGGAGACAGCTCCGGCTCGGTGTAGACGCAGCCTCAGGCAGGGACGGCTAAACCAAGCCGTGCATGCAGGCGGTATACCAGTGATCGGTTAACCTACAGGGACGGCTAAACCAAGCCGTGCATGCAGGCGGTATACCAGTGATCGGTTAACCTACAGGGACGGCTAAACCAAGCCGTGCATGCAGGCGGTATACCAGTGATCGGTTAACCTGCAGGGACGGCTAAACCAAGCCGTGCATGCAGGCGGTATACCAGTGATCGGTTAACCTGCAGGGACGGCTAAACCAAGCCGTGCATGCAGGCGGTATACCGCTGATCGGTTAACCTACAGGGACGGCTAAACCAAGCCGTGCATGCAGGCGGTATACCAGTGATCGGTTAACCTACAGGGACGGCTAAACCAAGCCGTGCATGCAGGCGGTATACCAGTGATCGGTTAACCTACAGGGACGGCTAAACCAAGCCGTGCATGCAGGCGGTATACCAGTGATCGGTTAACCTACAGGGACGGCTAAACCAAGCCGTGCATGCAGGCGGTATACCGCTGATCGGTTAACCTACAGGGACGGCTAAACCAAGCCGTGCATGCAGGCGGTATACCAGTGATCGGTTAACCTACAGGGACGGCTAAACCAAGCCGTGCATGCAGGCGGTATACCAGTGATCGGTTAACCTGCAGGGACGGCTAAACCAAGCCGTGCATGCAGGCGGTATACCAGTGATCGGTTAACCTGCAGGGACGGCTAAACCAAGCCGTGCATGCAGGCGGTATACCGCTGATCGGTTAACCTACAGGGGCGGCTAAACCAAGCCGTGCATGCAGGCGGTATACCAGTGATCGGTTAACCTACAGGGACGGCTAAACCAAGCCGTGCATGCAGGCGGTATACCAGTGATCGGTTAACCTGCAGGGACGGCTAAACCAAGCCGTGCATGCAGGCGGTATACCAGTGATCGGTTAACCTACAGGGACGGCTAAACCAAGCCGTGCATGCAGGCGGTATACCAGTGATCGGTTAACCTGCAGGGACGGCTAAACCAAGCCGTGCATGCAGGCGGTATACCGCTGATCGGTTAACCTACAGGGGCGGCTAAACCAAGCCGTGCATGCAGGCGGTATACCAGTGATCGGTTAACCTACAGGGACGGCTAAACCAAGCCGTGCATGCAGGCGGTATACCAGTGATCGGTTAACCTGCAGGGACGGCTAAACCAAGCCGTGCATGCAGGCGGTATACCAGTGATCGGTTAACCTACAGGGACGGCTAAACCAAGCCGTGCATGCAGGCGGTATACCAGTGATCGGTTAACCTGCAGGGACGGCTAAACCAAGCCGTGCATGCAGGCGGTATACCAGTGATCGGTTAACCTGCAGGGACGGCTAAACCAAGCCGTGCATGCAGGCGGTATACCGCTGATCGGTTAACCTACAGGGGCGACTAAACCAAGCCGTGCATGCAGGCGGTATACCAGTGATCGGTTAACCTGCAGGGACGGCTAAACCAAGCCGTGCATGCAGGCGGTATACCAGTGATCGGTTAACCTGCAGGGACGGCTAAACCAAGCCGTGCATGCAGGCGGTATACCAGTGATCGGTTAACCTACAGGGACGGCTAAACCAAGCCGTGCATGCAGGCGGTATACCAGTGATCGGTTAACCTGCAGGGACGGCTAAACCAAGCCGTGCATGCAGGCGGTATACCAGTGATCGGTTAACCTGCAGGGACGGCTAAACCAAGCCGTGCATGCAGGCGGTATACCAGTGATCGGTTAACCTACAGGGACGGCTAAACCAAGCCGTGCATGCAGGCGGTATACCAGTGATCGGTTAACCTGCAGGGACGGCTAAACCAAGCCGTGCATGCAGGCGGTATACCAGTGATCGGTTAACCTACAGGGACGGCTAAACCAAGCCGTGCATGCAGGCGGTATACCAGTGATCGGTTAACCTGCAGGGACGGCTAAACCAAGCCGTGCATGCAGGCGGTATACCAGTGATCGGTTAACCTGCAGGGACGGCTAAACCAAGCCGTGCATGCAGGCGGTATACCAGTGATCGGTTAACCTACAGGGACGGCTAAACCAAGCCGTGCATGCAGGCGGTATACCAGTGATCGGTTAACCTGCAGGGACGGCTAAACCAAGCCGTGCATGCAGGCGGTATACCAGTGATCGGTTAACCTGCAGGGACGGCTAAACCAAGCCGTGCATGCAGGCGGTATACCAGTGATCGGTTAACCTGCAGGGACGGCTAAACCAAGCCGTGCATGCAGGCGGTATACCAGTGATCGGTTAACCTACAGGGACGGCTAAACCAAGCCGTGCATGCAGGCGGTATACCAGTGATCGGTTAACCTACAGAGACGGCTAAACCAAGCCGTGCATGCAGGCGGTATACCAGTGATCGGTTAACCTGCAGGGACGGCTAAACCAAGCCGTGCATGCAGGCGGTATACCAGTGATCGGTTAACCTACAGGGACGGCTAAACCAAGCCGTGCATGCAGGCGGTATACCAGTGATCGGTTAACCTACAGGGACGGCTAAACCAAGCCGTGCATGCAGGCGGTATACCGCTGATCGGTTAACCTGCAGGGACGGCTAAACCAAGCCGTGCATGCAGGCGGTATACCAGTGATCGGTTAACCTACAGGGACGGCTAAACCAAGCCGTGCATGCAGGCGGTATACCAGTGATCGGTTAACCTACAGGGACGGCTAAACCAAGCCGTGCATGCAGGCGGTATACCAGTGATCGGTTAACCTGCAGGGACGGCTAAACCAAGCCGTGCATGCAGGCGGTATACCAGTGATCGGTTAACCTGCAGGGACGGCTAAACCAAGCCGTGCATGCAGGCGGTATACCAGTGATCGGTTAACCTACAGGGACGGCTAAACCAAGCCGTGCATGCAGGCGGTATACCAGTGATCGGTTAACCTACATGGACGGCTAAACCAAGCCGTGCATGCAGGCGGTATACCAGTGATCGGTTAACCTACAGGGACAGCTAAACCAAGCCGTGCATGCAGGCGGTATACCAGTGATCGGTTAACCTACAGGGACGGCTAAACCAAGCCGTGCATGCAGGCGGTATACCAGTGATCGGTTAACCTACAGGGACGGCTAAACCAAGCCGTGCATGCAGGCGGTATACCAGTGATCGGTTAACCTACAGGGGCGGCTAAACCAAGCCGTGCATGCAGGCGGTATACCAGTGATCGGTTAACCTACAGGGACGGCTAAACCAAGCCGTGCATGCAGGCGGTATACCAGTGATCGGTTAACCTGCAGGGACGGCTAAACCAAGCCGTGCATGCAGGCGGTATACCAGTGATCGGTTAACCTACAGGGACGGCTAAACCAAGCCGTGCATGCAGGCGGTATACCAGTGATCGGTTAACCTACAGGGACGGCTAAACCAAGCCGTGCATGCAGGCGGTATACCAGTGATCGGTTAACCTACAGGGGCGGCTAAACCAAGCCGTGCATGCAGGCGGTATACCAGTGATCGGTTAACCTACAGGGACGGCTAAACCAAGCCGTGCATGCAGGCGGTATACCAGTGATCGGTTAACCTGCAGGGACGGCTAAACCAAGCCGTGCATGCAGGCGGTATACCAGTGATCGGTTAACCTACAGGGACGGCTAAACCAAGCCGTGCATGCAGGCGGTATACCAGTGATCGGTTAACCTACAGGGACGGCTAAACCAAGCCGTGCATGCAGGCGGTATACCAGTGATCGGTTAACCTGCAGGGACGGCTAAACCAAGCCGTGCATGCAGGCGGTATACCAGTGATCGGTTAACCTACAGGGGCGGCTAAACCAAGCCGTGCATGCAGGCGGTATACCAGTGATCGGTTAACCTACAGGGACGGCTAAACCAAGCCGTGCATGCAGGCGGTATACCAGTGATCGGTTAACCTACAGGGACGGCTAAACCAAGCCGTGCATGCAGGCGGTATACCAGTGATCGGTTAACCTGCAGGGACGGCTAAACCAAGCCGTGCATGCAGGCGGTATACCAGTGATCGGTTAACCTGTAGGGACGGCTAAACCAAGCCGTGCATGCAGGCGGTATACCAGTGATCGGTTAACCTACAGGGACGGCTAAACCAAGCCGTGCATGCAGGCGGTATACCAGTGATCGGTTAACCTACAGGGACGGCTAAACCAAGCCGTGCATGCAGGCGGTATACCAGTGATCGGTTAACCTACAGGGACGGCTAAACCAAGCCGTGCATGCAGGCGGTATACCAGTGATCGGTTAACCTGCAGGGACGGCTAAACCAAGCCGTGCATGCAGGCGGTATACCAGTGATCGGTTAACCTGCAGGGACGGCTAAACCAAGCCGTGCATGCAGGCGGTATACCAGTGATCGGTTAACCTGCAGGGACGGCTAAACCAAGCCGTGCATGCAGGCGGTATACCAGTGATCGGTTAACCTACAGGGACGGCTAAACCAAGCCGTGCATGCAGGCGGTATACCAGTGATCGGTTAACCTGCAGGGACGGCTAAACCAAGCCGTGCATGCAGGCGGTATACCAGTGATCGGTTAACCTGCAGGGACGGCTAAACCAAGCCGTGCATGCAGGCGGTATACCAGTGATCGGTTAACCTACAGGGACGGCTAAACCAAGCCGTGCATGCAGGCGGTATACCAGTGATCGGTTAACCTGCAGGGACGGCTAAACCAAGCCGTGCATGCAGGCGGTATACCAGTGATCGGTTAACCTGCAGGGACGGCTAAACCAAGCCGTGCATGCAGGCGGTATACCAGTGATCGGTTAACCTGCAGGGACGGCTAAACCAAGCCGTGCATGCAGGCGGTATACCAGTGATCGGTTAACCTACAGGGACGGCTAAACCAAGCCGTGCATGCAGGCGGTATACCAGTGATCGGTTAACCTACAGAGACGGCTAAACCAAGCCGTGCATGCAGGCGGTATACCAGTGATCGGTTAACCTGCAGGGACGGCTAAACCAAGCCGTGCATGCAGGCGGTATACCAGTGATCGGTTAACCTACAGGGACGGCTAAACCAAGCCGTGCATGCAGGCGGTATACCAGTGATCGGTTAACCTGCAGGGACGGCTAAACCAAGCCGTGCATGCAGGCGGTATACCAGTGATCGGTTAACCTACAGGGACGGCTAAACCAAGCCGTGCATGCAGGCGGTATACCAGTGATCGGTTAACCTACAGGGACGGCTAAACCAAGCCGTGCATGCAGGCGGTATACCAGTGATCGGTTAACCTGCAGGGACGGCTAAACCAAGCCGTGCATGCAGGCGGTATACCAGTGATCGGTTAACCTGCAGGGACGGCTAAACCAAGCCGTGCATGCAGGCGGTATACCAGTGATCGGTTAACCTACAGGGACGGCTAAACCAAGCCGTGCATGCAGGCGGTATACCAGTGATCGGTTAACCTACATGGACGGCTAAACCAAGCCGTGCATGCAGGCGGTATACCAGTGATCGGTTAACCTACAGGGACGGCTAAACCAAGCCGTGCATGCAGGCGGTATACCAGTGATCGGTTAACCTACAGGGACGGCTAAACCAAGCCGTGCATGCAGGCGGTATACCAGTGATCGGTTAACCTACAGGGACGGCTAAACCAAGCCGTGCATGCAGGCGGTATACCAGTGATCGGTTAACCTACAGGGGCGGCTAAACCAAGCCGTGCATGCAGGCGGTATACCAGTGATCGGTTAACCTACAGGGACGGCTAAACCAAGCCGTGCATGCAGGCGGTATACCAGTGATCGGTTAACCTGCAGGGACGGCTAAACCAAGCCGTGCATGCAGGCGGTATACCAGTGATCGGTTAACCTACAGGGACGGCTAAACCAAGCCGTGCATGCAGGCGGTATACCAGTGATCGGTTAACCTACAGGGACGGCTAAACCAAGCCGTGCATGCAGGCGGTATACCAGTGATCGGTTAACCTACAGGGGCGGCTAAACCAAGCCGTGCATGCAGGCGGTATACCAGTGATCGGTTAACCTACAGGGACGGCTAAACCAAGCCGTGCATGCAGGCGGTATACCAGTGATCGGTTAACCTGCAGGGACGGCTAAACCAAGCCGTGCATGCAGGCGGTATACCAGTGATCGGTTAACCTACAGGGACGGCTAAACCAAGCCGTGCATGCAGGCGGTATACCAGTGATCGGTTAACCTACAGGGACGGCTAAACCAAGCCGTGCATGCAGGCGGTATACCAGTGATCGGTTAACCTGCAGGGACGGCTAAACCAAGCCGTGCATGCAGGCGGTATACCAGTGATCGGTTAACCTACAGGGGCGGCTAAACCAAGCCGTGCATGCAGGCGGTATACCAGTGATCGGTTAACCTACAGGGACGGCTAAACCAAGCCGTGCATGCAGGCGGTATACCAGTGATCGGTTAACCTACAGGGACGGCTAAACCAAGCCGTGCATGCAGGCGGTATACCAGTGATCGGTTAACCTGCAGGGACGGCTAAACCAAGCCGTGCATGCAGGCGGTATACCAGTGATCGGTTAACCTGCAGGGACGGCTAAACCAAGCCGTGCATGCAGGCGGTATACCAGTGATCGGTTAACCTACAGGGACGGCTAAACCAAGCCGTGCATGCAGGCGGTATACCAGCGATCGGTTAACCTACAGGGACGGCTAAACCAAGCCGTGCATGCAGGCGGTATACCAGTGATCGGTTAACCTACAGGGACGGCTAAACCAAGCCGTGCATGCAGGCGGTATACCAGTGATCGGTTAACCTGCAGGGACGGCTAAACCAAGCCGTGCATGCAGGCGGTATACCAGTGATCGGTTAACCTGCAGGGACGGCTAAACCAAGCCGTGCATGCAGGCGGTATACCAGTGATCGGTTAACCTACAGGGACGGCTAAACCAAGCCGTGCATGCAGGCGGTATACCAGTGATCGGTTAACCTGCAGGGACGGCTAAACCAAGCCGTGCATGCAGGCGGTATACCAGTGATCGGTTAACCTACAGGGACGGCTAAACCAAGCCGTGCATGCAGGCGGTATACCAGTGATCGGTTAACCTGCAGGGACGGCTAAACCAAGCCGTGCATGCAGGCGGTATACCAGTGATCGGTTAACCTACAGGGACGGCTAAACCAAGCCGTGCATGCAGGCGGTATACCAGTGATCGGTTAACCTGCAGGGACGGCTAAACCAAGCCGTGCATGCAGGCGGTATACCAGTGATCGGTTAACCTACAGGGACGGCTAAACCAAGCCGTGCATGCAGGCGGTATACCAGTGATCGGTTAACCTGCAGGGACGGCTAAACCAAGCCGTGCATGCAGGCGGTTTACCAGTGATCGGTTAACCTACAGGGACGGCTAAACCAAGCCGTGCATGCAGGCGGTATACCAGTGATCGGTTAACCTGCAGGGACGGCTAAACCAAGCCGTGCATGCAGGCGGTATACCAGTGATCGGTTAACCTACAGGGACGGCTAAACCAAGCCGTGCATGCAGGCGGTATACCAGTGATCGGTTAACCTGCAGGGACGGCTAAACCAAGCCGTGCATGCAGGCGGTATACCAGTGATCGGTTAACCTACAGGGACGGCTAAACCAAGCCGTGCATGCAGGCGCTATACCAGTGATCGGTTAACCTGCAGGGACGGCTAAACCAAGCCGTGCATGCAGGCGGTATACCAGTGATCGGTTAACCTACAGGGACGGCTAAACCAAGCCGTGCATGCAGGCGGTATACCAGTGATCGGTTAACCTGCAGGGACGGCTAAACCAAGCCGTGCATGCAGGCGGTATACCAGTGATCGGTTAACCTGCAGGGACGGCTAAACCAAGCCGTGCATGCAGGCGGTATACCAGTGATCGGTTAACCTACAGGGACGGCTAAACCAAGCCGTGCATGCAGGCGGTATACCAGTGATCGGTTAACCTACAGGGACGGCTAAACCAAGCCGTGCATGCAGGCGGTATACCAGTGATCGGTTAACCTACAGGGACGGCTAAACCAAGCCGTGCATGCAGGCGGTATACCAGTGATCGGTTAACCTACAGGGACGGCTAAACCAAGCCGTGCATGCAGGCGGTATACCAGTGATCGGTAAATCGGTTAACCTGTCGCCGTCAGCACACAACATTCATCAGGTGTAAAATGGATGTATCAATAATTCCGGGAGGACAGAGCAACAAGGGTTTAGGGGAGGTAGGGTGGGTAGATTGGGGAGAGGGGTGGGTAGATTGGGGAGAGGGGTGGGTAGATTGGGGAGAGGGGTGGGTAGATTGGGGAGAGGGGTGGGTAGATTGGGGAGAGGGGTGGGTAGATGGGGGATAGGAGGGGGGGGGGTGGGGGTTGGGTTTATGGGAGGTGGGTGGGGGGGTGATAGGAGGTGTCCCACATCCAGACAGATGAGCGCCCCGCACCAGGGATCAGCTTTATCCAGAGATATCCGCGATGTTTAACTCCAGAGGAGGATGGTGTGGGATGGGTGGGTGGGTAGGGGGAGATTAGGGGGTGGCGGGGTAGATGGGGTATGTAAGGGGGCGGAGGGGGCGGGGGAGGGGTGTATTGGTCAGAGACTATCCTGACTACCCATCAATCCTAGGTGTATGACAGTATTATCTGAGCACACATGTAAAATCCACCACACCGACTGACTGCAGTTGACGTCCCGGGGCAGCCCCCCCCCCCCCCCGCCCCCACTCCCAACCCGTGTCTCACCTCCTGAGGTGAGAGTGGCTGGGGTGCCCACCTTAGCAGCACTGACAGCAGAAGGACAAGGCTGGTCAGAAAGAGGGATGGAGGGATGGGGGGACAGGGAAGACGGACGGAGGAGGAGAGTGGAGGAGGAGGAGGGTGGACGAGGAGGAGGAGGGTGGACGAGGAGGGAGAGGAGGAGGAGGAGGACGAGGAGGAGGGTGGACGAGGAGGAAGAGGAGGAGGAGGGGGAGGAGGAGGAGGTGGAGGCGGAGGGGGAGGCGGAGGATGAGGAGGATGAGAGTGAAGAAGGTGGGTGGAGGAGGAGAAATACGTGGAGGAGGAGGAGGAGGAGGAGGCGGAGGATGAGGAGGATGAGAGTGGAGGAGGAGGGTGGAGGAGGAGAAAGACGTGGAGGAGGAGGAGGAGGAGGAGGAGGAGGGTGGAGGAGGGTGGAGGAGGAGGAGGAGAAAGAGGAAGAGGAGGGTGGTTGTACCACCTGGATACGCAGTCGGCCAATCAGCGAGAGATCAAAGGGAGGCGACGTGTACCGCGGCGGGGCGAGGGTTAGCCATAGATGTCTGGATGGCGCGATGAGTGAGGGCCCACAACGGGGGCGGGGGGTGTATGATAAGGTAGGGCAGGGCGTGGCTATCTGGGCTAATCCATTATCATTCAAGCGCGCCGCAGCTCTTCTGGCTTAAGTGGCGCCGGAGTCTTCCATCACGCATGGCGGGCGACAGGTGGCGACTGGGCCTTTCATCCCCCGGCCACTCACTACGGCACCGATACGTATATGATATACAGATACATAAATATACATATGGACAGACATATATACATACATATGCATACATCTGTACATACATATGCATACATCTGTACATACATATGCATACATCTGTACATACATATGCATACATCTGTACATACATATGCATACATATATATACATACATACTTTATATACATAAAGAGCAAGAACATTATCTCAATGGCACCGTTATACGTCATTATACAAAAGGAGGTATTTTTATGGTATTTCCGTTTTCCGAAGAATGTTCTACAGTGGCATCTTTTGGATTAACCCGCGGGTCTGGGGGTGGGGGTGTCAACCCGCGGGTGTGGGGGTGGGGCGTCAACCCGCGGGTATGGGGGAGGGGTGTCAACCCGCGGGTGTGGAAATGGGGGTGTCAACCCGCGGGTGTGGAGGTGGGGCGTCAACCCGCGGGTGTGGGAATGGCGGTGTCAACCCGCGGGTGTGGGGGTGGGGGTGTCAACCCGCGGGTGTGGGAATGGGGGTGTCAACCCGCGGGTGTGAAAATGGGAATGTCAACCCGCGGGTGTGAAAATGGGAATGTCAACCCGCGGGTGTGGGAATGGGGGTGTCAACCCGCGGGTGTGGGAATGGGGGTGTCAACCCGCGGGTGTGGGAATGGGGGTGTCAACCCGTGGGTGTGGAAATGGGGGTGTCAACCCGCGGGTGTGGGAATGGGGGTGTCAACCCGCGGGTGTGGAAATGGGGGTGTCAACCCGCGGGTGTGGAAATGGGGGTGTCAACCCGCGGGTGTGGGGGTGGGGCGTCAACCCGCGGGTGTAGGGGTGGGGCGTCAACCCGCGGGTGTGGAAATGGGGGTGTCAACCCGCGGGTGTGGAAATGGGGGTGTCAACCCGCGGGTGTGGGGGTGGGGCGTCAACCCGCGGGTGTAGGGGTGGGGCGTCAACCCGCGGGTGTGGAAATGGGGGTGTCAACCCGCGGGTGTGGGGGTGGGGTGTCAACCCGCGGGTGGGAGTGGGGGTGTCAACACGCGGATGTGGGGGTGGGGTGTCAACCGCCTGCATGGAGGGTACCGTCTATCTATCTATATAATTATGCAGAAGGCCGCAATGATAAGGGGTTGTAGAGGACACAGGGAGTCGAAGCCATTGCGTAGACAGTCTATCGGCGTAGACACTGTCTAGCGAGTGGCATATCCTTGCGCCTGCTAGACGAACAAACAAAAACGGGCAAACACCGACAGCTTCAGCTGTCACAAACCTTGGGCTCCTCAACATGGGCGGCCGCGTCTCTGAGTGAAGGGAACTGATTTATCCCGTATGCCTCTCCCCCCCCCCCCCCCACCCCGCCTATCTGGACCCCCCACCACTCACCAGAGGGAGAAAACTTAACCCAAGTTTTGAATGGGCGCCCCATTAATATTATAGTAGAAGCGAAGTATTGTCGCGGTGGTGGGAGGGCATCACACCCCCCCCCCCCCACCCCACACCCCATCGCACTTTGCCTTCTTCCTGCCGTTAAGGATAAGATTTAAAGACACGGCGAGACACCGAGCCTGTCAGTCCTCATAATGATGACGCTCCCACTAACTTTTCCTCTTTCGGAGAAACCGTCCCCAAAACTGAAGGGGCCCTCCGCCCGGCATTACGACCCCTTTAACGATAGTGAAATGGATCGGGCACGTGCCTCATCTATAGTGGTATCATCGGTGTGCACACGTGTCCCTCACCCCCTTCTTCCACCCAGCACCCAGACCTCAACCCCCCGCAACGGCAGCGTCACGTTCCTCTGTCCACCTCCTCCACTCTGGCGGCTGTCCTTGCATCACTGGCGGCAGCTGTAATCCCACGGGGGCCTCCCTGGTGTAGTGGTTAGCGCACTAGACCGCAGATCAATAGGTCCTGGGTTCGAATCCGGGCTCGGGCACCTAATCTGGGGCATGTTTCATTCCTTCATCCTTCATCGTCTCGGGAGGTTCCTTGGCCCAATTTAGCCTGTTTGTGCACAAAAGTGGCCTAAAACACCAACATTCCATTCCATTCCTGTAATCCCACAGGCCGGGGGTTTACTTGCATGTTTAGGGTTTCCACAGCTGGACGACGGTAGGCATACAATTATGTAACTGGTACACGGTGACATCAATGAACACAATTTTTGTAACCCTCCATGCACTTGGTTTTTGGATTATTTGTAAACATACTACTATAAACCACAGGGCGCCGCAGATCAACTGACACAGGCCGGGGGGGGGGGGTGGGGATGGGGGTCCGTGCTATAAACCGCATACCGTATTAACCTCCTGCTAATATTTAGTGCACGCAATCTATGGACGGGTTGATCTGCCCTCGTGACGTCAGCTGGAGTACAATGGAAGTGGTGATCCACGGGCGTCGATCTACGGGCTGATCGGGGGCCCATGGTGGATCTGTGGGACATCACCAAGCGGCTTATCTACGGGCTGATCGGGGGCCCATGGTGGATCTGTGGGACATCACCAAGCGGCTTATCTACGGACTGATCGGGGGCCCATGGTGGATCTGTGGGACATCACCAAGGGGGCCCATGGTGGATCTGTGGGACATCACCAAGCGGCTTATCTACGGGCTGATCGGGGGCCCATGGTGGATCTGTGGGACATCACCAAGCGGCTTATCTACGGGCTGATCGGGGGCCCATGGTGGATCTGTGGGACATCACCAAGCGGCTTATCTACGGGCTGATCGGGGGCCCATGGTGGATCTGTGGGACATCACCAAGCGGCTTATCTACGGGCTGATCGGGGGCCCATGGTGGATCTGTGGGACATCACCAAGCGGCTTATCTACGGGCTGATCGGGGGCCCATGGTGGATCTGTGGGACATCACCAAGCGGCTTATCTACGGGCTGATCGGGGGCCCATGGTGGATCTGTGGGACATCACCAAGCGGCTTATCTACGGGCTGATCGGGGGCCCATGGTGGATCTGTGGGACATCACCAGGCGGCTTATCTACGGGCTGATCGGGGGCCCATGGTGGATCTGCGGGACATCACCAAGCGGCTTATCTAGGGACTGATCGGGGGCCCATGGTGGATCTGTGGGACATCACCAAGCGGCTTATCTACGGGCTGATCGGGGGCCCATGGTGGATCTGTGGGACATCACCAAGCGGCTTATCTACGGGCTGATCGGGGGCCTATGGTGGATCTGTGGGACATCACCAAGCGGCTTATCTAGGGACTGATCGGGGGCCCATGGTGGATCTGTGGGACATCACCAAGCGGCCTATCTACGGGCTGATCGGGGGCCCATGGTGGATCTGTGGGACATCCCCAAGCGGCTTATCTACGGGCTGATCGGGGGCCCATGGTGGATCTGTGGGACATCACCAAGCGGCCTATCTACGGGCTGATCGGGGGCCCATGGTGGATCTGTGGGACATCACCAAGCGGCTTATCTAGGGACTGATCGGGGGCCCATGGTGGATCTGTGGGACATCACCAAGCGGCTTATCTACGGGCTGATCGGGGGCCCATGGTGGATCTGTGGGACATCACCAAGCGGCTTATCTACGGGCTGATCGGGGGCCTATGGTGGATCTGTGGGACATCACCAAGCGGCTTATCTAGGGACTGATCGGGGGCCCATGGTGGATCTGTGGGACATCACCAAGCGGCCTATCTACGGGCTGATCGGGGGCCCATGGTGGATCTGTGGGACATCCCCAAGCGGCTTATCTACGGGCTGATCGGGGGCCCATGGTGGATCTGTGGGACATCACCAAGCGGCCTATCTACGGGCTGATCGGGGGCCCATGGTGGATCTGTGGGACATCACCAAGCGGCTTATCTAGGGACTGATCGGGGGCCCATGGTGGATCTGTGGGACATCACCAAGCGGCTTATCTACGGGCTGATCGGGGGCACATGGTGGATCTGTGGGACATCACCAAGCGGCTTATCTACGGGCTGATCGGGGGCCCATGGTGGATCTGTGGGACATCACCAAGCGGCCTATCTACGGGCTGATCGGGGGCCCATGGTGGATCTGTGGGACATCACCAAGCGGCCTATCTACGGGCTGATCGGGGGCCCATGGTGGATCTGTGGGACATCACCAAGCGGCCTATCTACGGGCTGATCGGGGGCCCATGGTGGATCTGTGGGACATCACCAAGCGGCTTGTCTACGGGCTGATCGGGGGCCCATGGTGGATCTGTGGGACATCACCAAGCGGCTTATCTACGGGCTGATCGGGAGCCCATGGTGGATCTGTGGGACATCCCCAAGCGGCTTATCTACGGGCTGATCGGGGGCCCATGGTGGATCTGTGGGACATCACCAAGCGGCTTATCTACGGGCTGATCGGGGGCCCATGGTGGATCTGTGGGACATCACCAAGCGGCTTATCTACGGGCTGATCGGGGGCCCATGGTGGATCTGTGGGACATCCCCAAGCGGCTTATCTACGGGCTGATCGGGGGCCCATGGTGGATCTGTGGGACATCACCAAGCGGCTTATCTACGGGCTGATCGGGGGCCCATGGTGGATCTGTGGGACATCACCAAGCGGCTTATCTACGGGCTGATCGGGGGCCCATGGTGGATCTGTGGGACATCACCAAGCGGCTTATCTACGGGCTGATCGGGGGCCCATGGTGGATCTGTGGGACATCACCAAGCGGCTTATCTACGGGCTGATCGGGGGCCCATGGTGGATCTGTGGGACATCACCAAGCGGCTTGTCTACGGGCTGATCGGGGGCCCATGGTGGATCTGTGGGACATCACCAAGCGGCTTATCTACGGGCTGATCGGGGGCCCATGGTGGATCTGTGGGACATCCCCAAGCGGCTTATCTACGGGCTGATCGGGGGCCCATGGTGGATCTGTGGGACATCACCAAGCGGCTTATCTACGGGCTGATCGGGGGCCCATGGTGGATCTGTGGGACATCACCAAGCGGCTTATCTACGGGCTGATCGGGGGCCCATGGTGGATCTGTGGGACATCCCCAAGCGGCTTATCTACGGGCTGATCGGGGGCCCATGGTGGATCTGTGGGACATCACCAAGCGGCTTATCTACGGGCTGATCGGGGGCCCATGGTGGATCTGTGGGACATCACCAAGCGGCTTATCTACGGGCTGATCGGGGGCCCATGGTGGATCTGTGGGACATCACCAAGCGGCTTATCTACGGGCTGATCGGGGGCCCATGGTGGATCTGTGGGACATCACCAAGCGGCTTATCTACGGGCTGATCGGGGCCCATGGTGGATCTGTGGGACATCGCCAAGCGGCTTATCTACGGGCTGATCGGGGGCCCATGGCGGATCTGTGGGACATCACCAAGCGGCTTATCTAGGGACTGATCGGGGGCCCATGGTGGATCTGTGGGACATCACCAAGCGGCTTATCTACGGGCTGATCGGGGGTCCATGGTGGATCTGTGGGACATCACCAAGCGGCTTATCTACGGGCTGATCGGGGGCCCATGGTGGATCTGTGGGACATCACCAAGCGGCTTATCTACGGGCTGATCGGGGGCCCATGGTGGATCTGTGGGACATCTGATCGGGGGCCCATGGTGGATCTGTGGGACATCACCAAGCGGCTTATCTACGGGCTGATCGGGGGCCCATGGCGGATCTGTGGGACATCACCAAGCGGCTTATCTAGGGACTGATCGGGGGCCCATGGTGGATCTGTGGGACATCACCAAGCGGCTTATCTACGGGCTGATCGGGGGCCCATGGTGGATCTGTGGGACATCACCAAGCGGCTTATCTACGGGCTGATCGGGGGCCCATGGTGGATCTGTGGGACATCACCAAGCGGCTTATCTACGGGCTGATCGGGGGCCCATGGCGGATCTGTGGGACATCACCAAGCGGCTTATCTAGGGACTGATCGGGGGCCCATGGTGGATCTGTGGGACATCACCAAGCGGCTTATCTACGGGCTGATCGGGGGCCCATGGTGGATCTGTGGGACATCACCAAGCGGCTTATCTACGGGCTGATCGGGGGCCCATGGTGGATCTGTGGGACATCACCAAGCGGCTTATCTACGGGCTGATCGGGGGCCCATGGTGGATCTGTGGGACATCACCAAGCGGCTTATCTACGGGCTGATCGGGGGCCCATGGCGGATCTGTGGGACATCACCAAGCGGCTTATCTAGGGACTGATCGGGGGCCCATGGTGGATCTGTGGGACATCACCAAGCGGCTTATCTACGGGCTGATCGGGGGCCCATGGTGGATCTGTGGGACATCACCAAGCGGCTTATCTACGGGCTGATCGGGGGCCCATGGTGGATCTGTGGGACATCACCAAGCGGCTTATCTACGGGCTGATCGGGGGCCCATGGTGGATCTGTGGGACATCACCAAGCGGCTTATCTACGGGCTGATCGGGGGCCCATGGCGGATCTGTGGGACATCACCAAGCGGCTTATCTAGGGACTGATCGGGGGCCCATGGTGGATCTGTGGGACATCACCAAGCGGCTTATCTACGGGCTGATCGGGGGCCCATGGTGGATCTGTGGGACATCACCAAGCGGCTTATCTACGGGCTGATCGGGGGCCCATGGTGGATCTGTGGGACATCACCAAGCGGCTTATCTACGGGCTGATCGGGGGCCCATGGCGGATCTGTGGGACATCACCAAGCGGCTTATCTAGGGACTGATCGGGGGCCCATGGTGGATCTGTGGGACATCACCAAGCGGCTTATCTACGGGCTGATCGGGGGCCCATGGTGGATCTGTGGGACATCACCAAGCGGCTTATCTACGGGCTGATCGGGGGCCCATGGTGGATCTGTGGGACATCACCAAGCGGCTTATCTACGGGCTGATCGGGGGCCCATGGCGGATCTGTGGGACATCACCAAGCGGCTTATCTAGGGACTGATCGGGGGCCCATGGTGGATCTGTGGGACATCACCAAGCGGCTTATCTACGGGCTGATCGGGGGCCCATGGTGGATCTGTGGGACATCACCAAGCGGCTTATCTACGGGCTGATCGGGGGCCCATGGCGGATCTGTGGGACATCCCCAAGCGGCTTATCTACGGGCTGATCGGGGGCCCATGGTGGATCTGTGGGACATCACCAAGCGGCTTATCTACGGGCTGATCGGGGGCCCATGGTGGATCTGTGGGACATCACCAAGCGGCTTATCTACGGGCTGATCGGGGCCCATGGTGGATCTGTGGGACATCACCAAGCGGCTTATCTACGGGCTGATCGGGGCCCATGGTGGATCTGTGGGACATCACCAAGCGGCTTATCTACGGGCTGATCGGGGGCCCATGGTGGATCTGTGGGACATCACCAAGCGGCTTATCTACGGGCTGATCGGGGCCCATGGTGGATCTGTGGGACATCACCAAGCGGCTTATCTACGGGCTGATCGGGGGCCCATGGCGGATCTGTGGGACATCCCCAAGCGGCTTATCTACGGGCTGATCGGGGGCCCATGGTGGATCTGTGGGACATCACCAAGCGGCTTATCTACGGGCTGATCGGGGGCCCATGGTGGATCTGTGGGACATCACCAAGCGGCTTATCTACGGGCTGATCGGGGCCCATGGTGGATCTGTGGGACATCACCAAGCGGCTTATCTACGGGCTGATCGGGGCCCATGGTGGATCTGTGGGACATCACCAAGCGGCTTATCTACGGGCTGATCGGGGGCCCATGGTGGATCTGTGGGACATCACCAAGCGGCTTATCTACGGGCTGATCGGGGGCCCATGGTGGATCTGTGGGACATCACCAAGCGGCTTATCTACGGGCTGATCGGGGGCCCATGGTGGATCTGTGGGACATCACCAAGCGGCTTATCTAGGGGCTGATCGGGGGCCCATGGTGGATCTGTGGGACATCACCAAGCGGCTTATCTACGGGCTGATCGGGGGCCCATGGTGGATCTGTGGGACATCACCAAGCGGCTTATCTACGGGCTGATCGGGGGCCCATGGTGGATCTGTGGGACATCACCAAGCGGCTTATCTACGGGCTGATCGGGGGCCCATGGTGGATCTGTGGGACATCACCAAGCGGCTTATCTACGGGCTGATCGGGGGCCCATGGTGGATCTGTGGGACATCACCAAGCGGCTTATCTACGGGCTGATCGGGGCCCATGGTGGATCTGTGGGACATCACCAAGCGGCTTATCGCGTGGGAGATTGCAGGCGTGGGGTGGACGAAGGCCAGGGTGATCGATGATGGGGTTGGCGTAGGGTCTGGTGGGGTGGGTAATGAGGGTGACAGGGAGGTTGGGATCAGCCGTTGGCACCCTGGCTTCATCCACCACACAGGTGCTGAGGGGCGCTGGGGGACACTGGTGCTCGTGCCTTGTCACGTCCCACTTCCCCACCCTCCCACCGACCCACTTGTCCTATCCCTCATCAGCCTCCCAGCCAGCCACCCACCCCGCCCCCCACTCAGCCACCCGACCGTTCCACCGCGTTCCTTGCCCTGACGGCGTAGAGGAGGCGATGAAATGAGCCACTAGAGGGCGGCACTGCTCAGAGAAATGGCGAAGAGCTCAAGGTCAAAGAGGCCACGGAGTGTCGGCGGAACGCTACAAATGATGCTCAGTCCCGCCGGGTCTAGGGGTGTGAGGCGAGATAGGGGTCTGTTGGGGGTACGCCCGGGGTGGTGCGGGGCGGGCTGTAGGCGGGGCCACGGGATATATGCATGGAAGGGAGGAGGAAAGGGGGCAAAGCGGGCAAATTCAGGAAAGAAGAGAGTCGGAGAGACGTGAGATGAGGGACAAGCACATTGAAGGCGGGGAGTAAAGACAAGGGAAGAGAACGGGTGTAAGAGAAAGAGGATTGGCGATGACGCGACGCGTGGGAGGGGTGGGGGGGGGGGTGTTGACAGGCCGGAGAATGTTGGCGGGGGTGACAACTGGACGAATGGGAGGTGACTCCCGGAGATATACCCGGGGATGAGGCTCTGGTGCCGGGGTCCTGGACGACGGTAGGCATACAATTGTGTAACTGGTACACGGTGACATCAATGAACACGCGGTACACGGTGGAGACAAGGGAAGAGAGGGCAGAGGGGCCCGCGGGGCTCCTTCCGATGGCCACCTGGATAGCGAGAACAAGAGGGCGAGCGGGGAGGGTGGAGGGATGACAGGGAGTGGCTCGTAGAGGGGAGGGTGGCAGTAGGGGTAGGGGTAACTAGGGGTAGGCGGGCGGCAAGGTCGTGTGTCGGGAGCGATGGCGGCAGGGCACGGGGAGCCGGAGTGGATTTAGACAGGACGCCTGGGCGTGCGGCCAGCGAGCGAGTCGTACAGGCACCTCGGCTTCAACCTTGACCTTGGCTCCACGGGGTAGCCGTGACCACGGTTAAAGGTGATGCCCCCCACCCCCCACCCCCCCACTCCCAACGCCCCCCACCCCCCCGCCACATACACCCACCCAGGGTCGGGATGGGCTGGCTACACACATAGATCACCCCCCGGGATAGCTGCACCACCACTACCACCACCACCTCCCTGCCCGGAATGGATTATCCCGCTCACAGACCGCCCCCCCCCCCCCCCCCATTCAGGGACCGGCCGGCCGGCGACGAGCCCAGCGCTATACCCATAAGCGGAAATAGGCGGAAGGCGGCGGACTTGAGTCGCTACGCACAACCACTATAGCGAGAGAAGTCTCCACGGGCGTCGCCTCGCTTTGGTCATCAGCAATGGCCACCATGGGAGACTGAATGCGAAAGGATGGCCAGCGGGAGGGAGGGGGGGGGGGTCTAAGGAGGCCGTTAGAGTGAAGCGGAGGCGGAGGGTTCGCGGGGGGGGGGAGGCGCGAAGGAGCATCTAGTGTCACTCATGATAAACAGACCAATAAAAAGGCCACCCAGGTCTCCCTATTGGCAAACACACACCCCCCAACTTAGCACTTGGGGCCCTCATTCATGAGGCGATGGGAAATGGGAAAAAGGGGATGGACGGGGAAGGGGAGGGGCGGGGGCCTGGCTAGGGGGGGGGGGTGGGGGTGGCGGTGGCAAGGGGGGGTCAATCTTACGCCCTCTTAAAAGCCAAAGAGAGCGAGAAAGATCAAAGGGCAGACACTTGGGGAGCGCCTGGGGGGCGCTTGTGGTGAGCTTGGGGCCACGTGGCCCATGCCGAGTCGACCCAATCCAATCTGGGGGAAGGCTTGCTGCCCCCGTGGTAAGATGGAAACTTCCTTGGCGGGGCACGGGCTCGGGGCAAATCGGTCCATCTCAGACAGATGGGAGCCAGCCGACTGCCTCCCACCGGAGTCGTGAGCACGTGCTTGGCCAAGAGCAGAGCCACGAGGTGCCCAGGGCAAACACGAGGCCAGCTCCCCCAGTCCGGCGAGGGCGGGGCGGGGCGGAGCGGGGTGGGGTGGGATGGGGTGGGGTGGGGTGGGGTGGGGTGGGATGGGGTGGGGTGGGGTGGGGTGGGGTGGGAGATTTAATATAATACAGGAGGGGTTGGAGGCAGAGGGGGTGCGGGGGTTGAATGGGGTGGGAGAATGAATAGGGGAGGGGGTGGGGGGAGAGGCGGTGCGGATGTGGAATGGGGTGGGAGAATGAATATAGGAGGGGTTGGAGGGGTTGGATGGGGTGGTGGGAGGGGGAGGGGGGAGGGGGTGCGAGGCAACGCTTGATAGGTAGTGGTACCGGTCAGGGTCAAGCAACCCATGCGTGAGTCCCAGCAATCCTGGGTTGTCATGGCGGCGAGCACCGCCAGAGGTCATACCGCAGAGGTCATAGTGACATCGCTCACCCTGAGACCGGAAGCAAACGCCTCGTAGCGCGAGTTAAAGCTGCTCAGACAGAAATAGTTTGCAGTGCTTTCGATCATCTTGACTTGATAATTGTATTGGACACATTGTCTGATCTTCGGCTGATCTTATGTTTCATTCTTCTACAAGATGTAGAGGTTATCATACTGGCCTTCATAGTACCGAAAGCCAAACTCGGTAGCAGTGTCCCATTCCGGATAGTATGTATGTTATTATTCATGATACATTATGGATCTCACATAGCTGCTCCACTGTTCTTGAAAGCACGGCAGACGCTGGAGAACCCATTTTGGTGCAAAAATATACGACGAGTCTGGGACAGAAACTAAGAACATATGACAAGTTTCTTAACGCAGAACGCAACCGTTCACCACTCAGATCACATGGGAGTAAACATTACATTAGGTGTGACTTACATTAGTGATGTCGTAAAACACCGGAAAACAATGCCGGAAAGGGGGCCGCGGGGCTCATGTTAAAGCCGTCCAAAGATTATCGTCACCAGGAAGACAAGGCGTAATAGATCCGCTTTGGGGGTAAACCCGCCCGGCAGTCGGTGGTTATCGCCGAGACAGCTCCAGCGCTTACATTCACACTGAATGCCCTCCGTGGCCCTCGCCCAGCCTCGGCCAGCCTCGGCCAGCCTCGGCCAGTCCGGTAAGAAGGGGAAAGATCACAAATCTACTTCCGATTTCATCCCATTAGTCGGCACTAAGAGCATTAAGGCATACAAGGTTCGCTCCTTTGGATGTCCGGGGGAGGGGGAGGGGTGGAGAGGGGAGGGGGGGGGGCATGGGCGGCGGCAGGGAGAAGGGGCGGGGGGGGGGGCGTATTGGAAGTAACACGTCTGTTCCGTGTATCCATGTAGCTGCCCCGCCAGAATATCTGTCAACGCTCGACGCCGGGAGGCAACTAAAACACACAAGCACGTCGAAGTTTATGGAAATTGACGGGAGGCCTGGGTAGGAGTGTGCCACAACGGGATACAGCGAGTCAATATTGATCGTTGGTTCTTCAGTATCGGGGTCGCCGCGGTCGGGGGATGCGGCTGAGGATGGCGTGATGAGGAGGGGGGTGGGGGGGAGGACCTGGAGGGGGGAGTGGCTGGATGACGGGGCGCCGGGGAGGTGGGGGGGGGGGTATGGGGCGAGGAGGGGAATTAAACCAGCCTCAGATTGGATTCTATCGGCGTCAGTCATCTGTATTTAGACGGAACAAAGCTGTGAGTGAGTTTGGCGCATACAGACAGCCTCCCCCCCCCCCACCCACTCCGCCCGTCTCCCACCCACCCATGAGAGATCCCGGCCAGTGTTGCCAGCGCCGACAACGGTTGAACAACGGCGGTGAAGGGTG
>OZ025249.1:12978004-12998763 GCA_964019135.1 Arenicola marina
GATTGGGAGAGGGGAGGGGGAGGCGGGGAGGGGGAGGTGAAGCGCATTTCTTTGCACTTGGAGGTGAGGGAGGAGGGAACTAGATTGCGACAAGACTTGTGGCATGCGTTTTTGTCTGGGACGGCATTAAGTGGGTACGTGTTGCCGTGAACGGACAATGTGCACGGAGCGGGGACCGAATTGGTGAGCTGTAAAAAGGAGAATTAAAAAACTTCGTTTCCGAGCGTTCTGTCCGTCTGTTGGCTTTTCAATCTACTACGGCTTAATGCCATCTGGAGAGGGAGGCGAGGAGTCATATAGGTTGTTTATCACATCTCCCTCCGCTAATCTCCGCGCTCCCCCCCCCCCCGCCTCCCCGCCTCCCGGCCTCCCCGCCTTCCCGCCTCCCCGCCCCCCTTCCCGCCTCCACGTCTCACCGCCCGCCCCCCCCGCTCCTCGCCTCCCCACCTACACGCCTCCGCGCCCCCCCCGCTCCTCGCCTCCCCGCCTGCCGGCCTCCCGCCTCCTCTCCCCGCCTCCCCGCCTCCCCGCCTCCCCGCCTCCCCGCCTCCTCGCCTCCTCTCCTCCCCGCCGCCTCGCCTCTCCGCCTCCTCGCCTCCCCGCCGCCTCGCCTCCCCGCCTCCTCGCCTCCCGCCTCCCCGCCGCCTCGCCTCCCCGCCTCCTCGCCTCCCCGCCTCCCCGCCTCTTCGCCTCCTCGCCTCCTCGCCTCCCGCCGCCTCGCCTCCCCGCCTCCCCGCTCCTCGCCTCCTCGCCTCCCCGCCGCCTCGCCTCCCCGCCTCCTCGCCTCCCCGCCTCCTCGCCGCCTCGCCTCCCCGCCTCATCGCCTCTCCGCCTCCCCGCCTCCCGCCGCCTCGCCTCCCCGCCTCCCGCCGCCTCGCCTCCCCGCCTCCTCGCCTCCCGCCTCTTCGCCTCTTCGCCTCCTCGCCTCCTCGCCTCCCCGCCGCCTCGCCTCCCCGCCTCCCCGCCTCCTCGCCTCCTCGCCTCCCCGCCGCCTCGCCTTCTCGCCTCCCCGCCTCCTCGCCGCCTCGCCTCCCCGCCTCCCCGCCTCCCCGCCTCCCGCCGCCTCGCCTCCCCGCCTCCCGCCGCCTCGCCTCCTCGCCTCCCCGCCTCCTCGCCTCCCCGCCTCCCCGCCGCCTCGCCTCCCGGCCTCCTCGCCTCCCGCCTCCCCGCCGCCTCGCCTCCCCGCCTCGCCTCCCCGCCTCCCCGCCTCCCCGCCTCCCCGCCTCCTCGCCTCCTCGCCTCCCCGCCTCCTCGCCTCCCCGCCTCCCCGCCTCCTCGCCTCCCCGCCTCATCGCCTCCCCGCCTCCTCGCCTCCCCGCCTCCCCGCCGCCTCGCCTCCCGCCTCCTCGCCTCCCCGCCTCCCGCCTCCTCGCCTCCCCGCCTCCCGCCTCCCCGCCTCCTCGCCTCCTCGCCTCCCGCCGCCTCGCCTCCCCGCCTCCTCGCCTCATCGCCTCGCCTCCCCGCCTCCTCGCCTCCCCGCCTCCCGCGCCGCCTCGCCTCCCGCCTCCCCGCCTCCCCGCCTCCCCGCCGCCTCGCCTCCCCGCCTCCTCGCCTCCCCGCCTCCCCGCCCCCGCCGCCTCGCCGCTCCGCCTCCTCGCCTCCCCGCCGCCTCGCCTCCCCGCCTCGCCTCCCCGCCTCCCCGCCGCCTCGCCTCCCCGCCTCCTCGCCTCCCCGCCTCCCCGCCGCCTCGCCTTCCCGCCTCCTCGCCTCCCGCCTCCGGGGGTGGTGGGGAGGGGTGCTAGGCATTGGAGGGCAAGTCAGGAAAGGGGGAGGGGTGGTGTCAACTGGTGACAGTATCTGCAAACAGCCCTCGGTGTCCGTGTATCAGAATAGAGCTTTATCCACATGGCTGTCTAAACCAATGACTTTTCCCTGTTCGTTTACAGCCCCCCCAATCCCCCCTTCCCCAATCCCCCTTCCCCCAATCCCCCCTTCCCCCAATCCCCCCTTATTCTATAGACGACCCATCATCCTTTGCCCTCCATCCACGCCCACCCCGCCGCAACCAGCGTCTCCGCTCTTTTGAACGCCGACTTCCTCACCCCCCACCCCAATCTCTCCCGACTTCCCCCCCACCCCTCCTCCGTTCAGGGCGAGCCCTTTCTCCGGGCTGGTTGTGCACGCCGGAACCAAAATTGAGACTTGTTTTTTGCCAAATCTGCTGGCGTGGGGGCTGGGTGTGGGGGCTGGGTGTGGGGGCTGGGTGTGTGGGCTGGCTGTGGGGTCTGGGGGCTGGGTGTGGGGGCTGGGTCTGGGGGCTGGGTGTGTGGGCTGGGTGTGGGGGCTGGGTGTGGGGGCTGGGTGTGTGGGCTGGGCGTGTGGGCTGGGTGTGGGGGGCTGGGTGTTGGGTCTGGGTGTGGGGGTGTGTTGAGGGGGGGGGGAGGGGTGCCGGCCAGGGAGAGGCAGTCCGCCGGGCCACCGCAGCCGCCACACAGACAGTCGGGGCGGTGGACGACAGCCGCCTTAGATGGATTACCTTTTGTGGAAGGGCCCAGTCGGCCAACGAACGACTGTAAGATTTCAATGAGCAGGTGTTTTTATATATCCAGCCCTCTGGCCACCTTCTTACCTCAACCCTTTGCATGCCTTCCGCCCCCCGGGTTCCCCGTCCACTCCATCCCTCCACCATCACCCGACCCTCGTCATCTCTGCCGCCCCTCCCCCTCAGTACCCTATCAACTGATCCCCAGGTTTCTAGCGGCTAGCCTCCCCCCCCGCTCCCCCTCGGCGGGGAAGTAGAGGTACCTGGAGGTCTCACTCCGGTCCTCGGCTGGAGTCGTCGGAAAGACCTGCCAAGCCGACGTCTCGAGGTACTTCCGGTACTGGACCGCTCCCGTCGGTGGTGGCTTGTTGCGCCCTGTTGTGGACCGCTCCCGTCAGTGGTGGCTTGTCGCGCCTTGTGGTGGACCGCTCCCGTCAGTGGTGGCTTGTCGCGCCTTGTAGTGGACCGTTCCTGTCAGTGGTGGCTGGTCGCGCCTTGTGGTGGACCGCTCCCGTCAGTGGTGGCTTGTCGCGCCTTGTAGTGGACCGTTCCCGTCAGTGGTGGCTTGTCGCGCCTTGTGGTGGACCGCTCCCGTCAGTGGTGGCTTGTTGCGCCCTGTTGTGGACCGCTCCCGTCAGTGGTGGCTTGTCGCGCCTTGTGGTGGACCGCTCCCGTCAGTGGTGGCTTGTCGCGCCTTGTGGTGGACCGCTCCCGTCAGTGGTGGCTGGTCGCGCCTTGTGGTGGACCGCTCCCGTCAGTGGTGGCTTGTCGCGCCTTGTGGTGGACCGCTCCCGTCGGTGGTAGCTTGTTGCGCCCTGTGGTGGACCGCTCCCGTCAGTGGTGGCTGGTCGCGCCTTGTGGTGGACCGCTCCTGTCAGTGGCGGCCTGTTGCGCCTTGTAGTGGACCGCTCCCGTCGGTGGTGGCTTGTTGCGCCCTGTGGTGGACCGCTCCCGTCAGTGGTGGCTTGTCGCGCCTTGTAGTGGACCGCTCCTGTCAGTGGTGGCTTGTCGCGCCTTGTGGTGGACCGCTCCCGTCGGTGGTGACTTGTCGCGCCTTGTGGTGGACCGCTCCCGTCAGTGGTGGCTTGTCGCGCCTTGTGGTGGACCGCTCCCGTCAGTGGTGGCTTGTCGCGCCTTGTGGTGGACCGCTCCCGTCAGTGGTGGCTTGTTGCGCCTTGTGGTGGACCGCTCCCATCAGTGGTGGCTTGTGGCGCCTTGTAGTGGACCGCTCGTGTCAGTGGTGGCTTGTCGCGCCTTGTGGTGGACCGCTCCTGTCAGTGGTGGCTTGTCGCGCCTTGTAGTGGACCGCTCCCGTCAGTGGTGGCTTGTCGCGCCTTGTAGTGGACCGCTCCTGTCAGTGGTGGCTTGTCGCGCCTTGTGGTGGACCGCTCCCGTCGGTGGTGACTTGTCGCGCCTTGTAGTGGACCGCTCCCGTCAGTGGTGGCTTGTCGCGCCTTGTAGTGGACCGCTCCTGTCAGTGGTGGCTTGTTGCGCCTTGTAGTGGACCGCTCCCGTCAGTGGTGGCTGGTCGCGCCTTGTGGTGGACCGCTCGTGTCAATGGTGGCTTGTCGCGCCTTGTGGTGGACCGCTCGTGTCAATGGTGGCTTGTCGCGCCCTGTGGCCAATTAGCGCGTTCACCTATTGTCGAATGTGCTCTTCTGGGCCACCCCAAGTGACCGGTGCGTGGTTCGAACCCACCTGTGGAACTGTTGTCTGGAGGAAGTCCCCACGTGTTCGTAAAGAGTATGGATTACTCCCGGTCTGCTCGGATCTGCTAGTCCAGTGACTAATGGCCTGTCGCACACATGGCTTCCTGGACTCTCCCGGACCCACAGACTAAGGCCAGTCTCTTCCCATGTCTCACTCTCTATGTCTCTATCTCTATCTATCTCTATGGCTTTGTCTCGATCTCTCTCTGTCTCTACCTCTCTCTATGTCTTTACCTCTCTCTATACCTCTGCCACTCACGGTGTCACTCTGTCTCACCCTCGATCTCACACTCTTCCTTATCTTCTTTCTTATCCTGTCTTTCCCTCGCTTTTTCTTTCTTGTCTTCGCTTTCTTTCTCCTCTCTTTCCCCTAACCTATCTGTCTCTGTCGCGTCCTTTATTTCTCCCTTCATTCATCCCGTCCCTCTTCCTCTCTGCCCGCTCCACCCCGCCCCCCCCTCTCTCTAACCCGCCCCCGCCCCTCAAATCCACCCCTCCCCCCTCGCACCCTACCCTCCTGGCTCCATCCCTGATGTGGTTGTTGTTGTGGCTGTGGCTGGGCCTCCAAAGGAGCCGTGTTATTGTTTCCTGCTAATGGACAGCACAGCGGGATGGCGTGTTCCGTGTAGCGGAGGAGCACAGGGCTTAGCCCTCAGTCACGCCGTGGCTGCGGGCGGCCACCGTCACAGGGGAACCTCGGCACCCGGGGATACGAGAACTTGTCGCTGCCTTCATTCAAAGTACGCTCTTCTGTGTCCCTCCCTTGAGATGGAAGACAACTTGTTGCTTCCTTCATTCAAAGTACGCTCTGATGTGTACCTCCCTTGAGATGGAAGACAACTTATTGCTTCCTTCATTCAAAGTACGCTCTTCTGTGTCCCTCCCTTGAGATGGAAGACAACTTATTGCTTCCTTCATTCAAAGTACGCTCTTCTGTGTCCCTCCCTTGAGATGGAAGACAATTTATTGCTTCCTTCATTCAAAGTACGCTCTTCTGTGTCCCTCCCTTGAGATGGAAGACAACTTGTTGCTTCCTTCATTCAAAGTACGCTCTTCTGTGTCCCTCCCTTGAGATGGAAGACAACTTGTTGCTTCCTTCATTCAAAGTACGCCCTTCTGTGTCCCTCCCTTGAGATGGAAGACAACTTGTTGCTTCCTTCATTCAAAGTACGCTCTTCTGTGTCCCTCCCTTGAGATGGAAGACAACTTGTTGCTTCCTTCATTCAAAGTACGCTCTTCTGTGTCCCTCCCTTGAGATGGAAGACAACTTGTTGCTTCCTTCATTCAAAGTACGCTCTGATGTGTACCTCCCTTGAGATGGAAGACAACGTGTTGCTTACTGCATTCAAAGTACGCCCTTCTGTGTCCCTCCATTGAGATGGAAGACAACTTGTTGCTTCCTTCATTCAAAGTACGCTCTGATGTGTAACTTGAGATGGAAGACAACTTGTTGCTTCCTTCATTCAAAGTACGCTCTTCTGCGTCCCTCCCTTGAGATGGAAGACAACTTGTTACTTCCTTCATTCAAAGTACGCTCTTCTGTGTAACTTGAGATGGAAGACAACTTGTTGCTTCCTTCATTCAAAGTACGCTCTTCTGTGTCCCTCCCTTCAGATGGAAGACAACTTGTTGCTTTCTTCATTCAAAGTACGCTCTTCTGTGTCCCTCCCTTGAGATGGAAGACAACTTGTGTTGCTTCCTTCATTCAAAGTACGCTCTTCTGTGTCCCTCCCTTGAGATGGAAGACAACTTGTTGCTTCCTTCATTCAAAGTACGCTCTTCTGTGTCCCTCCCTTCAGATGAAAGACAACTTGTTACTTCCTTCATTCAAAGTACGCTCTTCTGTGTAACTTGAGATGGAAGACAACTTGTTGCTTCCTTCATTCAAAGTACGCTCTTCTGTGTCCCTCCCTTGACATGGAAGACAACTTGTTGCTTCCTTCATTCAAAGTACGCTCTTCTGTGTCCCACCCTTGAGATGGAAGACAACTTGTTGCTTCCTTCATTCAAAGTACGCTCTTCGGCGTCCCTCCCTTGAGATGGAAGACAACTTGTTGCTTCCTTCATTCAAAGTACGCTCTTCTGTGTCCCTCCCTTGAGATGGAAGACAACTTGTTGCTTCCTTCATTCAAAGTACGCTCTTCTGTGTCCCTCCCTTGAGATGGAAGACAACTTGTTGCTTCCTTCATTCAAAGTACGCTCTTCTGTGTCCCTCCCTTGAGATGGAAGACAACTTGTTGCTTCCTTCATTCAAAGTACGCTCTTCGGCGTCCCTCCCTTGAGATGGAAGACAACTTGTTGCTTCCTTCATTCAAAGTACGCTCTTCTGTGTCCCTCCCTTGAGATGGAAGACAACTTGTTGCTTCCTTCATTCAAAGTACGCTCTTCTGTGTCCCTCCCTTCAGATGGAAGACAACTTGTTGCTTCCTTCATTCAAAGTACGCTCTTCTGTGTCCCTCCCTTGAGATGGAAGACAAGTTGTGTTGCTTCCTGCATTCAAAGTACGCTCTTCTGTGTCCCTCCCTTGAGATGGAAGACAACTTGTTGCTTCCTTCATTCAAAGTACGCTCTTCTGTGTCCCTCCCTTCAGATGAAAGACAACTTGTTACTTCCTTCATTCAAAGTACGCTCTTCTGTGTAACTTGAGATGGAAGACAACTTGTTGCTTCCTTCATTCAAAGTACGCTCTTCTGTGTCCCTCCCTTGACATGGAAGAAAACTTGTTGCTTCCTTCATTCAAAGTACGCTCTTCTGTGTCCCACCCTTGAGATGGAAGACAACTTGTTGCTTCCTTCATTCAAAGTACGCTCTTCGGCGTCCCTCCCTTGAGACGGAAGACAACTTGTTGCTTCCTTCATTCAAAGTACGCTCTTCTGTGTCCCTCCCTTGAGATGGAAGACAACTTGTTGCTTCCTTCATTCAAAGTACGCTCTTCTGTGTCCCTCCCTTGAGATGGAAGACAACTTGTTGCTTCCTTCATTCAAAGTACGCTCTTCTGTGTCCCTCCCTTGAGATGGAAGACAACTTGTTGCTTCCTTCATTCAAAGTACGCTCTTCTGCGTCCCTCCCTTGAGATGGAAGACAACTTGTTGCTTCCTTCATTCAAAGTACGCTCTTCTGTGTCCCTCCCTTGAGATGGAAGACAACTTGTTGCTTCCTTCATTCAAAGTACGCTCTTCGGCGTCCCTCCCTTGAGATGGAAGACAACTTGTTGCTTCCTTCATTCAAAGTACGCTCTTCTGTGTCCCTCCCTTGAGATGGAAGACAACTTGTTGCTTCCTTCATTCAAAGTACGCTCTTCTGTGTCCCTCCCTTGAGATGGAAGACAACTTGTTGCTTCCTTCATTCAAAGTAGGCTCTGATGTGTACCTCCCTTGAGATGGAAGACAACGTGTTGCTTACTGCATTCAAAGTACGCCCTTCTGTGTCCCTCCCTTGAGATGGAAGACAACTTGTTGCTTCCTTCATTCAAAGTACGCTCTGATGTGTAACTTGAGATGGAAGACAACTTGTTGCTTCCTTCATTCAAAGCACGCTCTTCTGCGTCCCTCCCTTGAGATGGAAGACAACTTATTACTTCCTTCATTCAAAGTACGCTCTTCTGTGTAACTTGAGATGGAAGACAACTTGTTGCTTCCTTCATTCAAAGTACGCTCTTCTGTGTCCCTCCCTTCAGATGGAAGACAACTTGTTGCTTCCTTCATTCAAAGTACGCTCTTCTGTGTCCCTCCCTTGAGATGGAAGACAACTTGTTGCTTTCTTCATTCAAAGTACGCTCTTCTGTGGCCCTCCCTTCAGATGGAAGACAACTTGTTGCTTCCTTCATTCAAAGTACGCTCTTCTGTGTCCCTCCCTTGAGATGGAAGACAACTTGTTACTTCCTTCATTCAAAGTACGCTCTTCTGTGTAACTTGAGATGGAAGACAACTTGTTGCTTCCTTCATTCAAAGTACGCCCTTCTGTGTCCCTCCCTTCAGATGGAAGACAACTTATTGCTTCCTTCATTCAAAGTACGCTCTTCTGTGTCCCTCCCTTGAGATGGAAGACAACTTGTTGCTTACTGCATTCAAAGTACGCTCTTCTGCGTCCCTCCCTTGAGATGGAAGACAACTTGTTACTTCCTTCATTCAAAGTACGCTCTTCTGTGTAACTTGAGATGGAAGACAACTTGTTGCTTCCTTCATTCAAAGTACGCCCTTCTGTGTACCTCCCTTGAGATGGATAACAACTTGTTGCTTCCTTCATTCAAACTACGCCCTTCTGTGTACCTCCCTTGAGATGGAAGACAACGTGTTGCTTACTGCATTCAAAGTACGCTCTTCTGCGTCCCTCCCTTGAGATGGAAGACAACTTGTTACTTCCTTCATTCAAATTACGCTCTGATGTGTAACTTGAGATGGAAGACAACTTGTTGCTTCCTTCATTCAAAGTACGCTCTTCTGCGTCCCTCCCTTGAGATGGAAGACAACTTGTTACTTCCGTCATTCAAAGTACGCTCTTCTGTGTAACTTGACATGGAAGACAACTTGTTGCTTCCTTCATTCAAAGTACGCCCTTCTGTCTACCTCCCTTGAGATGGATAACAACTTGTTGCTTCCTTCATTCAAAGTACGCTCTTCTGTGTAACTTGAGATGGAAGACAACTTGTTGCTTCCTTCATTCAAACTACGCCCTTCTGTGTACCTCCCTTGAGATGGAAGACAACTTGTTGCTTCCTTCATGCAAAGTACGCTCTTCTGTGTAACTTGAGATGGAAGACAACTTGTTGCTTCCTTCATTCAAAGTACGCCCTTCTGTGTACCTCCCTTGAGGTGGAAGACAACTTGTTGCTTCCTTCATTCAAAGTACGCTCTTCTGTGTAACTTGAGATGGAAGACAACTTGTTGCTTCCTTCATTCAAACTACGCCCTTCTGTGTACCTCCCTTGAGATGGAAGACAACTTGTTGCTTCCTTCATTCAAAGTACGCTCTTCTGCGTCCCTCCCTTGAGATGGAAGACAACTTGTTGCTTCTTTCTTTCAAAGTACGCTCTGATGGGTAACTTGAGATGGAAGACAACTTATTGCTGACTGCATTCAAAGTACGCTCTTCTGTGCACCTCCTTTGAGACGGAAGACAACTTTTGTTGCTTCCTTCATTCAACCTACGCTGTTCTGTGTACCTCACTGGAGATGGAAGACAACTTGTTGCTTCCTTCATTCAAAGTACGCTTTTCTGTGTACCTCCCTTGAGATGGAAGACAACTTTTGTTGCTTTCTTCATTCAAAGTACGCTCTTCTGCGTCCCTCCCTTGAGATCGAAGACAACTTGTTGCTTACTGCATTCAAAGTACGCTCTTCTGCGTCCCTCCCTTGAGATGGAAGACAACTTGTTGCTTACTGCATTCAAAGTACGCTCTTCTGCGTCCCTCCCTTGAGATGGAAGACAACTTGTTGCTTACTACATTCAAAGTACGCTCTTCTGCGTCCCTCCCTTGAGATGGAAGACAACTTTTGTTGCTTTCTTCATTCAAAGTACGCTCTTCTGCGTCCCTCCCTTGAGATGGAAGACAACTTGTTGCTTACTGCATTCAAAGTACGCTCTTCTGCGTCCCTCCCTTGAGATGGAAGACAACTTGTTGCTTACTGCATTCAAAGTACGCTCTTCTGCGTCCCTCCCTTAAGATGGAAGACAACTTATTGCTGACTGCATTCAAAGTACGCTCTTCTGTGCACCTCCCTTGAGATGGAAGACAACTTGTTGCTTCCTTCATTCAAAGTACGCTCTGATGTGTAACTTGAGATGGAAGACAACTTATTGCTGACTGCATTCAAAGTACGCTCTTCTGTGCACCTCCTTTGAGACGGAAGACAACTTTTGTTGCTTCCTTCATTCAAACTACGCTGTTCTGTGTACCTCACTTGAGATGGAAGACAACTTGTTGCTTCCTTCATTCAAAGTACGCTGTTCTGTGTACCTCCCTTGAGATAGAAGACAACTTTTGTTGCTTCCTTCATTCAAAGTACGCTTTTCTGTGTACCTCACTTGAGACGGAAGACAACTTTTGTTGCTTCCTTCATTCAAAGTACGCTTTTCTGTGTACCTCACTTGAGACGGAAGACAACTTTTGCTGCTTCCTTCATTCAAAGTACGCTCTTCTGCGTCCCTCCCTTGAGATGGAAGACAACTTGTTGCTTCCTTCATTCAAAGTACGCTGTTCTGTGTACCTCCCTTGAGATAGAAGACAACTTTTGTTGCTTCCTTCATTCAAAGTACGCTTTTCTGTGTACCTCACTTGAGACGGAAGACAACTTTTGTTGCTTCCTTCATTCAAAGTACGCTCTTCTGCGTCCCTCCCATGAGATGGAAGACAACTTGTTGCTTACTGCATTCAAAGTACGCTCTTCTGCGTCCCTCCCTTGTGAATGGAAGACAACTTGTTGCTTACTGCATTCAAAGTACGCTCTTCTGCGTCCCTCCCTTGAGATGGAAGACAACGTGTTGCTTACTGCATTCAAAGTACGCTCTGATGTGTAACTTGAGACGAAAGACAACTTTTGTTGCTTCCTTCATTCAAAGTACGCTCTTCTGTGTCCCTCCCTTGAGATGGAAGACAACTTGTTGCTTACTGCATTCAAAGTACGCTCTGATGTGTAACTTGAGACGAAAGACAACTTTTGTTGCTTCCTTCATTCAAACTACGCTGTTCTGTGTACCTCACTTGAGATGGAAGACAACTTGTTGCTTCCTTCATTCAAAGTACGCTGTTCTGTGTACCTCCCTTGAGATAGAAGACAACTTTTGTTGCTTCCTTCATTCAAAGTACGCTTTTCTGTGTACCTCACTTGAGACGGAAGACAACTTTTGTTGCTTCCTTCATTCAAAGTACGCTTTTCTGTGTACCTCACTTGAGACGGAAGACAACTTTTGCTGCTTCCTTCATTCAAAGTACGCTCTTCTGCGTCCCTCCCTTGAGATGGAAGACAACTTGTTGCTTCCTTCATTCAAAGTACGCTGTTCTGTGTACCTCCCTTGAGATAGAAGACAACTTTTGTTGCTTCCTTCATTCAAAGTACGCTTTTCTGTGTACCTCACTTGAGACGGAAGACAACTTTTGTTGCTTCCTTCATTCAAAGTACGCTCTTCTGCGTCCCTCCCATGAGATGGAAGACAACTTGTTGCTTACTGCATTCAAAGTACGCTCTTCTGCGTCCCTCCCTTGTGAATGGAAGACAACTTGTTGCTTACTGCATTCAAAGTACGCTCTTCTGCGTCCCTCCCTTGAGATGGAAGACAACGTGTTGCTTACTGCATTCAAAGTACGCTCTGATGTGTAACTTGAGACGAAAGACAACTTTTGTTGCTTCCTTCATTCAAAGTACGCTCTTCTGTGTCCCTCCCTTGAGATGGAAGACAACTTGTTGCTTACTGCATTCAAAGTACGCTCTGATGTGTAACTTGAGACGAAAGACAACTTTTGTTGCTTCCTTCATTCAAAGTACGCTCTTCTGCGTCCCTCCCTTGAGATGGAAGACAACTTGTTGCTTACTGCATTCAAAGTACGCTCTTCTGCGTCCCTACCTTGACATGGACGACAACTTGTTGCTTACTACATTCAAAGTACGCTCTTCTGTCTCCCTCCCTTGACATGGACGACAACTTGTTGCTTACTACATTCAATGTACGCTCTTCTGCGTCCCTCCCTTGAGATGGAAGACAACTTGTTGCTTCCTTCATTCAAAGTACGCTCTGATGTGTAACTTGAGATGGAAGACAACTTATTGCTGACTGCATTCAAAGTACGCTCTTCTGTGCACCTCACTTGAGACGGAAGACAACTTTTGTTGCTTCCTTCATTCAAAGTACGCTTTTCTGTCTACCTCACTTGAGACGGAAGACAACTTTTGCTGCTTCCTTCATTCAAACTACGCTTTTCTGCGTCCCCCCCTTGAGATGGAAGACAACTTGTTGCTTACTGCATTCAAAGTACGCTCTTCTGCGTCCCTCCCTTGAGATGGAAGACAACTTGTTGCTTCCTTCATTCAAAGTACGCTCTGATGTGTAACTTGAGATGGAAGACAACTTATTGCTGACTGCATTCAAAGTACGCTCTTCTGTGTCCCTCCCTTGACATGGACGACAACTTGTTGCTTCCTTCATTCAAAGTACGCTCTTCTGCGTCCCTCCCTTGAGATGGAAGACAACTTGTTGCTTACTGCAATCAAAGTACGCTCCTCTGCGTCCCTCCCTTGAGATGGAAGACAATTTATTGCTGACTGCATTCAAAGTACGCTCTTCTGTGCACCTCCCTTGAGATGGAAGACAAGTTGTTGCTTACTGCATTCGAAGTACGCTCTTCGGCGTCCCTCCCTTGAGATGGAAGACAACTTTTGTTGCTTCCTTCATTCAAAGTACGCTCTTCTGCGTCCCTCCCTTGAGATGGAAGACAACTTGTTTCTTCCTTTATTCAAAGTACGCTCTTCTGCGTCCCTCCCTTGAGATGGAAGACAACTTTTGTTGCTTCCTTCATTCAAAGTACGCTCTTCTGCGTCCCTCCCTTGAGATGGAAGACAACTTGTTTCTTCCTTCATTCAAAGTACGCCCTTCTGTGTACCTCCCTTGAGATGGAAGACAACTTTTGTTGCTTCCTTCATTCAAAGTACGCTCTTCTGCGTCCCTCCCTTGAGATGGAAGACAACTTGTTTCTTCCTTCATTCAAAGTACGCCCTTCTGTGTACCTCCCTTGAGATGGAAGACAACTTTTGTTGCTTCCTTCATTCAAAGTACGCTCTTCTGCGTCCCTCCCTTGAGATGGAAGACAACTTGTTGCTTACTACATTCAAAGTACGCTCTTCTGCGTCCCTCCATTGAGATGGAAGACAACTTTTGTTGCTTCCTTCATTCAAAGTACGCTCTTCTGCGTCCCTCCCTTGAGATGGAAGACAACTTTTGTTGCTTCCTTCATTCAAAGTACGCTCTTCTGCGTCCCTCCCTTGACATGGACGACAACTTGTTGCTTACTGCATTCAAAGTACGCTCTTCTGCGTCCCTCCCTTGAGATGGACGACAACTTGTTCCTTACTGCACTCGAAGTACGCTTTTTTCTGTACCTCACAAGTCTCTAGCTATAAGGTCACGATGGCTGGAAATGTGTCGGCGATAATTTTGTATTCGATTACAAAACTGACCAAAAAGTGTGTTTTGTCAAGTGGTCCATGCGTTGGGTGTGAGAGTACTCTCTCTCTACACGTGTGTCTGTCGTACCTTGAAGACTCACTGGAATCAAATCTGGTCGAAGGATTCCCCCCAATGATGTCTTATTAAGCCATGTGCTGGTTCTGGAATTAAATTGTGGTATATTATAAAACTTGTCTTAGAATAGTAGACTTAATTATAGAATTAAGTATCGCGAATGAATCTTTTGCGGGGAACTTCCGTCTCAAGTACTTTGCATGTTTTTGTGTGATATATCCTGCATGGGACTGCTGTGGAACGAAAAGTGGTTGATGTACCACTTAAATTCTGCGTGGTGGCTGTACAGCGATGCCGTGATGCCTCACAACAGGCCTGGTGGCTGTACAGTGATGCCGTGATGCCTCACAACAGGCCTGGTGGCTGTACAGTGATGCCGTGATGCCTCACAACAGGCCTGGTGGCTGTACAGTGATGCCGTGATGCCTCACAACAGGCCGGAAACCTGATTAAAACTGAATATATTTTCTTCGATTAAATGCAGTATGTATGAATTGTCTAAGATTGTGCATCGAATCTCTCTTCGCGTGCTCTATGATAGTGCAAACGAAGCATTAGTTTCATTCTACCCCTATATCGTCTATTTACCCCGCACATCAACCGTGCCGGTAGCTTTTATTTTGTTTATTTTTTAGTAAGAAATCAGATTACAACAAATTCGTCAATTCAACTTAGTTTCGTTAAGCCTTCTAGCTATTTTATTTCGTCACACACCAACATCACAGCACTTCACAGCGAACGACTCACATGTCCATAGCTGTCTGATATAAATCATATAAATATATACTATTTACATGAAAATGTTATTTTCATAAATAGTGTACGGAACAATACATGATATCCACGTTATGCTTACAGCCATCGCATCAAATATTCAATGACACCTTCCGATACATTGTGCGTACATAACATTGCATTATAGTACAGTGTTTAGGGGATTTTGTTCGCAACATATTGCAAATATTGACAAAAACATCAGGTAAAAGTCAACAATAATAGCACAAGTGTCATTGTGAGACATCCACAATAGGCGCGTTACATAGGACAAGTGTTATTGGGGGACATCCACAATAGGCGCGTTACATTAGGACAAGTGTTACTGGCGGACATCCACAATAGGCGCGTTACATTAGGACACGTGTTACTGGCGGACATCCACAATAGGCGCGTTACATTAGGATAAGTGTTATTGGCGGTCATCCACAATAGGCGCGTTACATTAGGACAAGTGTTACTGGCGGACATCCACAATAGGCGCGTTACATTGGGACAAGTGTTACTGGCGGACATCCACAATAGGCGCGTTACATTAAGACAAGTGTTACTGGCGGACATCCACAATAGGCGCGTTACATTAGGACAAGTGTTACTGGCGGACATCCACAATAGGCGCGTTACATTAGGACAAGTGTTACTGGCGGACATCCACAATAGGCGCGTTACATTAGGACAAGTGTTATTGGCGGACATCCACAATAAGCGCGTTACATTAGGACAAGTGTTACTGGCGGACATCCACAATAGGCGCGTTACATTAGGACAAGTGTTACTGGCGGACATCCACAATAGGCGTGTTACTTTAGCACAAGTGTTATAGGCGGACATCCAAAATAATCACGTTACAGCCGTGTTCCGCCATTTCAAATATTGATAAACACAATAAAATATCGTAGTGGCTAGTCGTACGGGTCCGTATGAATGAGCCATGTGACTATTCGTACGGCACATGGTCACATGACGAACAGATATCGCGGAGCCGAGTGCGGTATGAATAGTCTGCCGTGTTATTCGTAGTGAGGAATGTTAGTTGAGTGCCGAGTGAATAGTCTGCCGTGTTATTGGCTGCGTGAAGTCTCCGTGAAGACTTATTCATCTCTATCTAAATAGAGCCGAGTGCCGTATGAATGGTCTGCCGTATGAATGGTCTACATGAAGAATGATATCATCTCTATATCTATATAGCTTGGAGGGCATGTATGGCTAGGAGGGCCTGTATAGCTTGGAGGGCATGTATGGCTAGGAGGGCCTGTATAGCTTGGAGGGCATGTATGGCTAGGAGGGCCTGTATGGCTAGGAGGGCATGTATGGCTAGGAGGGCCTGTTTTATTCTGAACTTCTAGTTATCCTTATACATGCGCGGGTGTGACAGGGCTTCCGTATCTGATCACCCTGCCCGGCCCCGCTCGCTGCACCTCCCGGTCCCGCCCAATGCACTCGCCAGCCCCGCCCCATGCACCCGCCGACCCTGCACCCGCCGGCCCCGCCCCCTGCACCACCCCTGCACCCGCCAGCCCCGCCCCCTGCACCCGCCGGCCCCGCCCCCGCCCCATGCACCCGCCGACCCCGCCAGCCCCGCCCCCTGCACCCACCGGCCCCGCCCCACGCACCCGCCGACCCCGCCAGCCCCGCCCCCTGCACCCGTCACGTCACTCCGGCGCCACTTGGTTGAGGTGCAGCAGTCTCCGGAAGGCCAACCTGAACTCTGGGTAGCGCCTGTGGTAGACGAGCGGGTTGAGGCAGGAGCCGGCGTAGCACATGAAGCGGAGGACGGTACCCTGAAGCGCGATCATCAGCACCGCGTTCGTGTTCACCAGGGTTTTGAAGAGCACTTGTATGATGAGCGGCAGCGAGCCCAGGTAGAGCAGGGCCAGGATGGTACCCAGCGTCTTGATCGCCCTGCCGCTGGCCGCCGCCGCCGCCGCCACCTGGTGGCCGGTGACGCCCAGCTGGTCCTGGATCCGCAGTCGCTGCCTGTAGGCGACGAAGGCCAGGCGGCTGTACAGGAGGTTGATAACCATGAAGGGGAGCAAGAGCAGGACGCCAGAGCTCGGCAGCAGGTACTCGGGCATCATCAGGTTCTGGGCCAGGCAGCGTATGCCCGGCCGCCAGATGTTGTCGATGTGGAATGCCGTCATGGGCACGGTGACCCACACCCACACGGCCACCACCATGGCGGCCACCCGCCGGGTGGTGAACAGCCGCGGGTAGTGGAAGGGCCAGTCGACGGCCACGTAACTCTCGACCGTCACCATCAGCAGGTTGGTGAAGGAGATGGTCAGGCTGGAGCTGAGGATGAAGGCGACGATCACGCACGCGACCCGGACGCGCGCCGACCCGGCGAAGAACATCTGGAGCACCTCGGAGGCGACGATGGCGACGGCCGAGCACATGTCGGACGTGGACAGGCTGACCAGGAAGGCGTTGCGCACCGTGCGTACCCGCGACACCTTGATGAAGGCCGCCAGCACGAGGCCGTTGCCACAGAATATGACGAGGGCCAGACCGATATGGATGGCGCTGAAGGTGTACTGCAGCGCGGCGACCACCGTGGCGTCGATCGGGGCCGTGTGGCTGCTGCTGGCGGTGCCGATCGGGGGGACGTCGCCGGGGTACTCACCGGTCAGGGCCGCCGCCGGCGCCGGCGCCGGCGCCGTGCCTGGCTCTGATGGCGCCCAGTAGCTTGCCATGCCGGGGGTGTAATTCACGTCGGTCGCCATGAGAGCGTCGTCTTCCTCCGCCACGGGGTCGCCCATGGTGTAGCCGGTTGGAAAACCCACACCCCGGCCCGAAATGTCCCTAAGGAAATGTCACAGTGGTCAGTTGACAACGCGCTGGTTTCTGCCTGTTTCGGTTGGTGCTCTCCGGACTTCTGTGATTGTTGTCCTCGCGAAAAGTTAGGTGTATTTCCAATAGCTGATGTCGTTCACGCCTCAGCGGTATATAACTTCACTGGGGGTTGTCCGTTGTTCCACGACTGTGCTTCCGTGTACGCCGACCCCTTGAACTGGTGATAGTGCGCAGAGAAGCCGGGCGGAAGGGGTTAAAGTACTGCCGGGAGGAGCTACCTGGAAGCTGTTTACGAAGTTAATTTGGTCTCTCCCACGAAGTCCTGTGGTCGTGCGAGTCGGTGTGAAAGAAGAGTATGAAGACACCGAGATGGTAACATCATCGTGGTGAGTGGCCTCTTCATGGCCCGAGGTGGCGTACATGCCGCCCTTATACCTCCGTCTTTTTCATGAGAAACGTCCTAGATTGGTCTCATTAATCTCTTTGTCCTAAAGGCCGCATACACGGTTTGCATTTTTTAGTATGTCATTACTGCTCAGTACGGCTACAAAAACATGCTTGTGACGCAGGTCAAAAGGTCAAAAGGTCAAAGCCACAGCGATTTTGTGAAAAAAAGAACGCGTATATCTCCGTTAATATTAGAGCTAGAGATCTCGGGTAAGTTTAAGACTGTGTTATGTTTTGCAACGCAGTTTTCGGCTATATTCACTTTTTGATGCGTCATGCTCATTTTCGAGCAAATTGAGGTCATAGCTTTTTGGGAAAACGCAATAAATGACCTCTGTCAGTCTTTTTACCCTTTGGGGCATTTATCGTCAAGCTATCGCTATGACGTTCTAATGAGTCGTAGAAATAGGAATAAGGATGACTTACAGTTTTCCATTGCGTCACGTGACGTCACGATGACGTTACTTTCGGTACATATCAAAAATAGAAACACAATTTTAAAATGATAACACTGCACTCTTGTCCCCGGTGGATTAAGAGGATGGCGCCTAGTTAAGGCACTAGAGCACTTCAAAGTACTTCAAAGTAGGACGACACCTTTGCGGCGTCGTCAACGATGAGTCAAAGGAGATTGTGTCCATCTTGAAGAAGTCGTCACAAATGAGAAAAAAACATGTTGGAGCTTGATCTTTGCGCCAAATGGTAGGGAACCTTCATCCTCAGAGAACTAGTAAAAGAAACAAATTAGCTGGTATATCACTTCGCCTGCAGTGTTCTCGTGCTTCGCATCTCCCCAATGATGAACTAATGCAAGTTTTGGCCATTTCGTCATGTCACAGCTGAAGGACCATTCTTTCTATCGCCGAGCTATTCAATCCAATGAGTTGTGGCAGTAAATTTTGGCACATTGCTACTTGGACGTTGCCGTGCGTCACTTCATGACGTGACCATGACATCATGACGTCACACATCTGACGTAGGCTATTACTCCGCCATTATAAGGTATGGCAATTTCTGGTTTATTGGACGTTACGCGTCGTCTTGAGGGCAAAATGTGCGGTGCTTTTTGGGGCAGGGGATGTAATGTACGTAAAAAATGACGTCCTAGCTAAGGAGCTCATGCGAACTGTTGATTTTCGTGATCGTCAAATGACATCATGTGACGTCACAATGACGTCAGTTTAAATAAAAGGTAAAGTTCTTAGCAACATCAATATTGAATCAAGAGAATCGTTCTTGACTTCAAAATGCCAGCTTTATTCTGGCACTCCATCAGCCGCCTGATGGCTTCATCAAGTCTGGTCCTTCATAGTTCACTCCATCAGGCGCCTGATGGCTTCATCAAGTCTGGTCCTTCATGGCTCACTCCATCAACCGCCTGATGGCTTCATCAAGTCTGGTCCTTCATGATTCACTCCATCAGGCGCCTGATGGCGTCATCAAGTCTGCTTCTTCATGGTTCACTCCATCAACCGCCTGATGGCTTCATCAAGTCTGGTCCTTCATGGTTCACTCCATCAGCCGCCTGATGGCTTCATCAAGTCTGGTCCTTCATAGTTCACTCCACCAGGCGCCTGATGGCGTCATCAAGTCTGCTCCTTCATGGTTTACTCCATCAACCGCCTAATGGCTTCATCAAGTCTGGTCCTTCATGGTTCACTCCATCAGCCGCCTGATGGCTTCATCAAGTCTGGTCCTTCATGGTTCACTCCATCAGGCGCCTGATGGCGTCATCAAGTCTGCTCCTTCATGGTTTACTCCATCAACCGCCTGATGGCTTCATCAAGTCTGCTCCTTCATGGTTCACTCCATCAGGCGCCTGATGGCTTCATCAAGTCTGGTCCTTCATGGTTCACTCCATCAGCCGCCTAATGGCTTCATCAAGTCTGGTCCTTCATGGTTCACTCCATCAGCCGCCTGTTGGCTTCGCCAAGTTCTTTTCATGGATGATGCACCGCTACCCCTTCACCCTCTACCGAGTCACCTTCTATCACTCTTTCGCGATAACACATTAAGGTCGTGAAGAACCCTCTCCCGGCCCATTACAGAACACGTGACATTTGCAATTAGGAGATCGGCTCGGATTTCTCGATGGTCCTTACGTCAGGTCCGATGACCTATCGGGACCGGGTCGGTGACCGACGGAGCCGGTTATAACCGCCTTAAGCGCCCCACCCCCCTTCCCTAACTTCCTCTCTCTCTCTGCTAGTATATGGATCCATACGCATCGCGTGTCGTCTGCCTCCAAACGACTTTCGCGCCACTCGACAGTCACGTGTCAGACGCCTGTGCGGGCCCGCCGCGATAGTTGATTAAGCGTTATGTTGAGCCGTTGGAGTCCGATCGTCGATATGACGATGGGTGGATGATGGGGCGTTAAATGGGGGTGGTGGGGCGAGGGGGGGGGGTACAGGGAGGGAGAGGGGGAGGGGAGGGGGGGTAATGACGGCGCCCGGCCGTGGCGTGAGGAACGGTTGGGGTTATTGGGTCATATTTTGGCTCTAATATGAAGGATTATATAAAGGGGGATTGGGTGGAGGATGTTCGCTACAGGGCTGTACCATCATTGTACCATACTTTCGATATAAAGGGGGATTGGGTGGAGGATGTTCGCTACAGGGCTGTACCATCATTGTACCATACTTCCGATACAAAGGGGGATTGGGTGGAGATGTTCGCTACAGGGCTGTACCATCATTGTACCATACTTCCGATATAAAGGGGGATTGGGTGGAGGATGTTCGCTACAGGGCTGTACCATCATTGTACCATACTTCCGATATAAAGGGGGATTGGGTAGAGATGTTCGCTACAGGGCTGTACCATCATTGTACCATACTTTCGATATAAAGGGGGATTGGGTGGAGGATGTTCGCTACAGGGCTGTACCATCATTGTACCATACTTCCGATACAAAGGGGGATTGGGTGGAGATGTTCGCTACAGGGCTGTACCATCATTGTACCATACTTCCGATACAAAGGGGGATTGGGTGGAGATGTTCGCTACAGGGCTGTACCATCATTGTACCATACTTCCGATATAAAGGGGGATTGGGTGGAGGATGTTCGCTACAGGGCTGTACCATCATTGTACCATACTTCCGATATAAAGGGGGATTGGGTGGAGATGTTCGCTACAAGGCTGTACCATCATTGTACCATACTTTCGATATAAAGGGGGATTGGGTGGAGGATGTTCGCTACAGGGCTGTACCATCATTGTACCATACTTCCGATATAAAGGGGGATTGGGTGGAGGATGTTCGCTACAGGGCTGTACCATCATTGTACCATACTTCCGATATAAAGGGGGATTGGGTG